>WAAB01009208.1:70949-115334 GCA_013389865.1 Piaya cayana | reverse complement strand
TTTTTTTTTTTTTTTCCACCTCAGAACACTGTGGACTTTCTGATCTTACTTTTCTTGTCAACTTGCTTCTGTACTTCTCCAGCTGCTTTTTGTATTGGTCCTATGTTCAGATATATCCACCTCCATTATATTTAATATCATATTCTACTTAAACCTTTTTTCCTTCTACATACTTAACTTTTGACCAGCTTTCAATTTGTTCACTTTNTTTTTTTTTTTTTTTCCACCTCAGAACACTGTGGACTTTCTGATCTTACTTTTCTTGTCAACTTGCTTCTGTACTTCTCCAGCTGCTTTTTGTATTGGTCCTATGTTCAGATATATCCACCTCCATTATATTTAATATCATATTCTACTTAAACCTTTTTTCCTTCTACATACTTAACTTTTGACCAGCTTTCAATTTGTTCACTTTTTGTGTAGTTGTAGCCATTGTTTCCTGTATCCTTTTACACAAAGAAGCCTAATCACTTCGTAGATATGTCTCCAGCAAAGGGCAGATTACATATTCTCAAGTTTCAAAGAGCCTTGTGATTGCTTATAGCTCACAGAGACTCCTGCTGTGAGAAACCAAATTCTTTGTCATAATACATAGTTGAATATAGGCATCTCCTATGCTTAATGTCTTTGAAAATTGCCTTTCCTGCTGAGAGAAGTCACTCTTTCTACTACAAATTTCCTTTATGTGATGAAGTTTGCTTAAAAGCATCCAAGCATTTCCCAGAAACAAGTGTTTAAAAGCAGAATGCAGTAAAAAAAGAGATTTTCAGCTGGTGACTTCCACTACTGGAAAAAAAAAAAAAAAATGGCTATGAGGCCAAACATACCAGAATACTAAAAATACTTAAGCAAGGCAAACCAGTTGTAAATCAAAGCTGTAATTCTGTTGGAATACATAGAAAGACAATAAAAAACAAACCAAAGCAATAAACAAATCATAAACAAAATATTGCCTTCAGTCTAAAACCTGGCTCATAGTAATTGTATAAAACTGGATTACATAGATGTACTCACTAAAGCACTTGCTCTAAATCTGCAAGAGTTTTGTCTTTAACAAAAAGAAGAAAACCAAAGTAGTATAACTGTTTCTAGGATAGCAGAGTATTTTATGAATAGGATAATCTCATTTAGGTAATTCCTACAGCAATAGGTATTTAAAACAAAGAATATCACTATGAAGAATTTCTTAAAATATTTTTTAAGATCTCAGAAAATAAAAACCAATTTTGTTAGGAGGAATCATCAAGGAGCACAGTCAACCTGATGTAACCTAGAGATCGAACACTTAGCATGGAAGTATGTTGTAATTTAAGGAACTTTGATCTATAAAATACCAGTCTGCAAAATTGCACAAGCTTTTTCAGTGTATTTGGCCATAGAATAGTCCTTTTAAGAAAACTTAGTTTTCCTGGGAAGGTTATATGGTAACTGTTAGCTGCCACGTAACATGTTCCTAGTCCCGTTGTGGATCCTACCATATGTCAGAAGGCACAAAATTGATGAATTAAGGCAAGTCAAACATTTGAATCAGAAACTAGTAACCCAGTCCAAACTTGGGTTTCATCTAAATTTCTGGGAAAGAATATGCACTCAGTGTTTTAAAAAGATAGTTTAATACTTTTCCAAGACCAAAATCCAGAACACTACTTGTAAGATCCTAACTTTTGAAATGTCTTAAAAATAATGAATGAATGAAAGAATTGATAATAGGTCTTTTTTACTTATATTTTTGAACATTTGAGGGGATTTATCTAGAGTAGCAGCATGGTTATAATTCTACCAACCACTGTAGAATACTGAGTCTTATAGCCAACAAGCAAGAGATCTGAAGTAAGAAATAAACAGATTTTCCATGACATTGTTTTCCCATGTGACCTCATTTCACTCCTCTGAAACAATTCTGTTAAAAATGTGTTGAAAATGTTGTCTGGCTTGTTCCTATGTGCAGTGTGTGATCCGTAACCTCAAAGGTTGGATATTTATCCATAGAATCAGAATTGAAGTTTGCTTGATGAGATTGACTGCAATTTATCACCCACAATGTTTCTCAGCGCTATTCTGAATAGAACTTACATTTAGGAAACTATGTAGTTGGTCTTGTATGACAATACTTTTTCAACTGTATTGTAAACAAGAGAGAAGTTTTCATTGATGTATGGTCTTGGCATACATTGATGACAGATTTATTTATTTTATTATTTGTGTTAAAAAAATGAAGTTTTAGTAACAGAACATAATATTTAGGAAAAGAGTTTTACTGCAAGATGTTGTTGGGCAGAGTATTCTCTAGTCTTTCAGTCTTCTCCAGATACAGCTGACAATCCCTCTTCCTAGGGTAGCAGCAATCCAGCAAGGCAGCAGCAGCTGGTGGTGGAACTTGGACACACTTGCTAACATTTGACATTGCGCTACAAGAGACACCCAAGTGCCTTGTTTTCCAAGGGTATTCTTCTCATTCACTTGCAGAGACATTCTGGTGCAAGTATTAAAAAGACATGAATTTAAAAGTAAATAAAAATTAGGGTTTGTATCTTTATAGATTAAAAATAAGCTATACTTCACACATGCAAATACTCATCTAAATTGTTTTAAAAGAGTAGTGATGTTTATTCCAACTTAATCTGTGAAGATATAGTTATTTAACACCATCATACTTTGAAATAATACTAAAGTTTTAAGGTAGTATTTGATATCTCAAACAATAGTTACTAGTTAGCTGTTTTTGTTTGAAAAAGGCATTTAAAATGACATTTTAACTCATTGCAAGACAGAAAATGCAAAGTAGTTAAAATAAAATAAGACTGGAAATACAGAGAGATGTATTGACAATGCAGTTTTAATGAGAACTTGTTATTTTGTGTATCAACAAGGAAATATAATTTAAATTAATTTTTAAAGTTATTCAGTATCTAAGGAGTTGGTGACAGGTGTACAAACCCTGCATTTTTGCAAGATACTTTATGTCTATGTGACAGTAGTAAAAGTAAATTGCTACTTTTAGTATATATGGTGAACTCATTTTTTTTACCTATTGAAGTGTAATTGAACTTTCCCAACTCAATTTTTGTCAATGTCTTTGAACATCAACATACAGCATCTTTAGCTGAATGACAGTCTTATTCAGCATGTTTTCAATGTGTAACTAGAAACAGTATTTGGATCAGAAATCCAATTAACTGTAAATTAAAATCATGAATCAGCTCTTAATATTGCTACTTAGATAAAAGATGACATCTCATTATATTTTTGGCCCAACAAGGAGATTTCATAAGATGATCAGTTTTACTGATATTTATCTTCTTCTGACTGAAAGTATGGCTCACACTTGAAAGGATTCCTTCTATTCAGGGAAAGCGATTTGTTTCATGCTTAAGGTGAACAGTGTTGTTTTCAGAGAAATAACCATCCATTACATGCAAGTTGAAGTGGCATTCAGGAAAACTGTAATTGAACTGTGTGTCTCATTTTTCCTGTAAGACACAACTTCAGTTCCATGTGTTCTGGTACTGCTGTTATTTTCCTTCATAAATGTTCCAGCACCCTGGGAGATAACAGTATTTATTACTTCCAGTTAATATGAATTGAATTTTGTTAGATATGTTGAATGAATTAATTAATCTACACCTCATTTGTCTTTCGCAGTTTTTTCTTCATAATTTCTGAAAGAAGTTCTTAAACTGGGAGACCTCACAAAATGAATTCAAAGGACAGAAAGGCTGCAAGATGTAAAACTAATGGGAGAGAAGTGAGAGAAGTAAATGGGTTAGGGTGGGGCATAGCATGGGATGATGAATAGATTATCACCTGCCTGGGGGTGTACTGGCACAAGGAACAGACCCAGTCTGAGAACCAACATCTTACAATGGTGTAAGATGTACCACAACTAGCTGATAAGATTATAGTAAGCTTGCTAAAGCAAGATGGAACCCAGGGTAGAGTATTTTGCCTCCATTACCCAAACTGTTTCACTTAAAGCTAACTAATTTTTCTGCATAATACAATGATTGGTAAATTTATTTCTGGCTGGTTTTACCTTGTTTTACCATGGTTAGAATTTTTTATGTACTTTTGCCTTTTCTTCACTCTTTCTTTTTGAAACATTAGTAGAATTAATATTCACATTTATGGACCTTTCACTTGCTTTTCTAAAAGATTGCTTTGTCTGCCACCATGGATAGAACACCTGTAGACATCTTCCATGACTGGAAGGACAAATATTACAAAAAGCTGACCCAGGTGTGCAAAGCGAAAGGCAAAAGCAAGTAGCATTCAAGGATTAACTCTCTAGCATGATTTTTTAACATAGATGAAATAGGAGTCTATTGTTATTCTCATACAAATTTACAAACCTTGTTTGGTGTCTCAACTAATATTTTCACCTAATCAGAACCATCAAAGCGATTTTGAATGTATCAGAAATCCTTTAAAGGCATTAACAAAACTTTTCTTATAATCATATTGTCTGTTAACAAAAATAAACTTTAGAATGTCCATTCATATTTTTTAACTCCTTCTAATCATTCACTGCTGAATGCCCATGCTTCAACTGTATCATTAAAATTAAGAATTTATTTCTTTAAACACATATATACTTACAGTTTTTTTGTGATATTTTCAGTAATACTAGTCCCATTTCAGAAACAGATGTACTCTTGTTTTGAAATCTATACCTTTTTGGGGGATATAAATATATAATAGTTATAATAATATAGCTATGTTGTTATTTTTAACAATATTTTCTTTAGGTTTCTTAACTCTTGCTGCTTTTAAAATTGCACAGTAGACATACCACCTGATTTTTTTCTCATTAATTAACATATTGTTTAACTTTCTCTTCCCAAAAAGGTCCTAACTTCTTGAAATAAACACTTTAAAGAACTACTCTTCTTAATATTTTCATTTTTCTGTTGCATCATTTCCATGCTCTGGTTCATTCTTGCATTTTTGTAAAATTTTCCTGTAGGTACCTTTATCTTTTTTAAACAGGACTGAAATACCTCACTTTTACTACATTGGAACTGAGGAATGTGGATGAATCCTCAACATAAGAAGGATATCGAACTGTTGGAACAGCTCCAGAGGAGGGCTACAAAGTTTATCAGAGGGCTGGGGCAGCTTCCATATGAGGACAGGCTGAGAAGGTTGGGCTTGTTCAGTCTGGAGAAGAGAAGGCTATGAGGAGATCTTATGGCAACATTCCAGTACCTGAAAGGGGCCCACAAGAAAGTGGGAGAGGGACTATTTATAAAGGCTTGTGGTGATACGATGAGGAGGAATGGGTATAAACTGGACAGGGGCAAATTTTGGCTTGATAGAAGGAAGAATTTCTTCACCATGAGAGTGGTGAGACACTGGCACAGGTTGTCCAGGTAAGTTGTGGCTGTCCCATCCCTGGAGGTGTTCAAGGCCAGGTTGGATGGGGCCTTGGGCAGCCTGATCTAGTGTTGTAACTAGATGATCTTTGAGGTCCCTTCCAACCCATACTGTTCTATTATTCTATAAATTATGTAATTAATGGATTTCAATTTTGAGTGGCTTAGGTTATAGAATATAATATCTCATTTTTGAGACCATGATTTCTTTTTACATTTGTTTGAAAGTGCTTATTGCTTATATCAAGTAATGCTTTGGAAAATCACTTTTTCATATTTTTTGTTTTTCTCTTGAGTTTACTAGAAATGTACATATACTTCCGAATTCTTTATTCCTTTATAAAGAAAATAAAGAACCCAAAAGAAGTATACATGTAAATCATGTTAATCTTTTCAAAGCAACTACAGCACGCAGATTCTAATATACTACCAGGGCTTTTCAGCTCACTGGTTAGTACAACATGCTTTTATGGAGTTTTGCAAATAGGATATTGAAATGCTAGGTGTTTTAGTAAAAACTTTTCATATGAAGTTGTTCAGAACATGAAGTATGGCCCAACTTACAAGTGTGTTTTCAGTGTCAGTAAGAGAAATTCAACTTTTATGGCTTAAGAACCAAGGTTTATAATCCTTGACTTCCCTGACTTTGTCAGTTGAGTAAAAGATCCTTTAATATTCGTGAAATAATCTAAGTGTTCCCACAGAAAGAGATCTTGACATGTGGAAGTATTTGTAGGAAAAAAGTTATAACATGAAAATTTATGTTTAAATTATATGGCCTATCAAACTAAGCTTGGAAAATATTGTAGAAAAGATTGTACATTAATTATCTTGTCCATTCAGTGAGACTGCTGGGAAATCTGTGGTAAAGGGAATTTAAAGTCAAATGTCTAAGGTAGATGACAGACTCGGAAAAAAACCAAACCCAATAAATAAAATAAAAAAAAAATTAAAAATTTATAAATAGTGAGGACAATGTACTTTGAAAAGACTATACAGTATATTTAAGAAAAAGATAATACTATGATAGCTAAGCTGAAATATTAAACCAAAGTGTCTTTTTTTTTTTTTAATTCCCTTCTCATGTGGATCTTAAACACCTATTTCTGTGCCTGCAACCTAGATCCTGGCACACTCTTCTAAAGGTTAGGACTTCATTTAGTTTTTCTCATCCACCAAGAACAGTGGCATTGCATCTAACTCTGCACAATTATTTGTGGATTATAGTGGAATACTGGAGTATGCTCCATGTGTCTTTACTCTAAATTCAGTTCCATCAAATTCTTGTCCTCCTGTTCAAAAGTGATGAAAATCAAATGGGGAAAGGGATGACAAAGATATAAGACGGGAAATAAATATTGGTGTTCACAGGCTTCCTTGGATATGCAGATGACCGAAGAGGGTATTGCCCATTTTAATGTTATTCCCTTTTCACATCTGAATATATTTAAAACCTTTTTAAGAGAAAACCATAATATGGTTTTGATTGATCTTTTTTTGATCTTTGCTTTTTTTATAGCTTTCTCCTATCCTCCCACTATGGTCTGATATATTTGTTTGCTACACTTCTGGGCATTTGTACAACCAAGAATTTGTAGTCAAGTGTTTCTGTGGTATCTGTAAAACAAATGCTGACTGAAAAGAGTAACAGGAAATGTTTTACTCTCCTCTGGTTGATCTGTAGGCAAATGATCAAATCACTTATCTTTGTAAAACAAGTTGTGACAATCTACTAAAAGTTATTGCCCTGTAGTAATAGGCCTCAGATGTTTGTGTTATATTTTTGAAACCTTTTCTGGCTGTCTGTTTTTTAAAATTTTTTTACCAGTATTGTAATAATATCTTAGACCTACCAGATGCACATTTCTCATTGGTGTGAAAAATAACTTTTAAAATTTGTCTAACAAGGATTTCTTGCCACTTTATTATGTCCACAAGTGTATGCAGAAAATAGAAAAAAACCAAAAAAACAAAAACACACCCAAAAAACCCACCCCAAACCAAAACCTAGGAAAAATATAAAATCTGTAATCAAATGAGGTGAAAATTGAAGATAAGTGAATCTCCATGTGCTCCTCTTTTTTTTTTTTTTATGAGAATAATTATCCTTTAGAACAGCTAGTAAAGATATTTCTCACAGTAGATTCACCTTCTTTCCACTTTAAGGAACAGAGAGCATCACATATAAGACCTGATGGTACAGTTGCATTAGGAAAACTGCTTGAATACTATAAATGGCAATTTCTCTTAAAACTATCTTTGTGACTCTCTCCCATGAGACTTTTCTGAGCTCTGAGGGTGTGGGTATATATTGCATGATTGGTGAGAAAGAACTATAGATACACTCAAGTGACCTTACAGGTGGGATGCAGAAAGACACATGTATTGTACTAAGTGTTGTTTAGCCTTGGGTGTTTAAGGAGAAGAGCTCTTATGTTCAGATAACAAGGACCTGGGAAACTTGAGCCCTTATAATGTATCGAGAATCCAGCTTTGACAGGAGAAAGCTCAAAAGACTCAACTCTCCTCTGATAAGTAAGCAGAAAAGCAGTAGTTTGCACTCACAATTTCATGCTTGCTAGCAAGACCTGAGCTCTGTGGTGCCTGCATTCAACTGCTTGCATTTTAGTCTCTGTCCAGGTAATGTTCAGAGCCTCCCTGGACTGTAAGCAAGGATCAAGGTTCACAGTGCCTGTATCTTTGGTTGCATTCCTTCTACCAGGTGCTGATCCCATTGCCCCAGGCTGCAAGCTAACAGGAATAAATTTATTATTTTCATTTTATCCATCACAGTTTGTTCCTGTGCTTTGCTTTCATTCGGTTTACACAGCGGGCATAGCACAGAGAAGATCTAGAGAATCTAGTTTACTATGAAAAGCACCACAACTAATTCTGAGCAGGAACAAAATCTCATGGAGGTCACAAACATGGAAATTTTAGAAGAGAAAGTTGCTTGAAAGTATGTAAGATTGCAGAATAGACTGAAATTGAAACTGTAAAACATGATTGAAGCATGCTGCACAAAACAGGAACCAAAGCAGTAAGAAAATAATCACAATTTAAAACTGCAGAATAATGAAGAACAACTAGGTATGTCCTGGTAATTTCAATCTGTGATCTGTGGAAGGTTAAAAAAACCCAGCCAGTGGTAATGTCTGTTATCTTTGAATATCAATACACATACATTTAAGAAGGAGGGAATTCATATGCAGTAGGTATAATTAATTTTCTTTACAGGTAAAAATCTATTATGCCAAGGATGAAAATGTCTCAATGGCAGGGAACTGCAGAAACAATTACTAAAGGAAATCTTACCTTAAAACAGTTTTTTATAATTCAGGTGAAAACATGAAAAAACTTTTTGAGCTGATTCTGCTAGTGTTCTTTATTTTCTCTTACTCAGATTCAGCAAGTTCTTTATGACAGAAAGATGAAAATAGGTTTAGTTTGTTTCTTTGCTTAAAATATAGAGGTAAAGGTGTCCTCACTGTTTTCAAGCAGATACCTAAAACCTATAACTCACATAACGTACTGAATAACAAGAGCACTTTTACTGTTAGTTTTTAACTAAAAGAAAAAAAGAGTGATTTTCACAATGTAAAAGGATACCATCTCTAATGGCACTTGTTCTGTTTTAGAGCAAAAGAAGAAAAAGAATGAAAAACATGAACGACTTTGAATAACACCTCAATGGCAATGCTATATAATTGCTTTCCAACCCTTCCATCAGCAGTGAAGCTTAAAAACATTTATCAAAGATGATGACTAACACATAATGTTCAGGCAGTAGCACGTTGTTGCAATTCCTTACCCTCATAATAACTGTAACATGAGCTAGCATAAAGATGAATATTTTTTCTTAAATGGTTTTTCAATCCAGACAGATAAGATTAAGACTCTGACAGGATTGAGCTATATTGGAACTTCAGTGTCAATAGATATATCATGGGCAGTTGCCTGAAATGGATGAAAATACTCAAAGCATTACATTACTACACAACACAAAAGCGTTACTCATTGTCAAACCCCTGCTCTACAGAGAAGCCATGTAAAGCCTCAGTTGACAAATCACAAATTGAAACTATTTGAAATTAGATGTATTAACTGATGACTTAATGATCTTATTAGCTTTCCTGCTGTGATCTAATGTGATTTGTCATTAATGAAGTTAAATTTCAGTGGTGCTATTGAGTAAGAGTTGGTCAAGATTTTTGAAAAGTTTTGTAAAGATGCTGATTCATCAGAACCAGAGTTATCTTGGGAATATGTGACACAATTATTAAATAATGCATATGGAAACAAATACGAGAACTATGTTCAATGATTAAGGATTACACTTTTCATGTGGGTTGATATTAGACATTTGTAAATATGAGTTTACATTTTAATAAAAAGTATTAAAACAACAAATGAAAATTAAAATAAAAACTGAGCTAAAATATTTGGACTATGGGAAGTGATTCTTTGAAGGGCAATAACTTGGAAAATTTTAAATAATCTTTCACCTAATTTATGAAAAATAATTTTAGTTATGGTTATTTAAACTTCACAGTGATTTCTAGTTCACTTACATATTAAATTTGTTCCATTTAAACCTGTTAAATGATTTTTTTTTCCTTCAGGTTCAATTATCAACAGCTAATTATAATGCAGTACACTATTAAGAGAATCTCATTATAGTTCTGGGGAATGCTATTAATTCAATTTGTAAATATAATGTGGATATATGACTTGCAAGAGATTTAAACTCTGAGTCAATAAATCATAGAATACACCACTGAAATTATTTTAGAAGCATCTAGAATACACAGGAGTCTAAGAGGTCGTGAATATTTCTTTTGGTGAAGCAATGCTTTTTTTTGGTAAAAAAGAATTAATACCCTTTTGTCAGAACCTGGACCTTTGAGCCACACGCTTGTGTCTGGCCTTGATGGTGGGGGAGAGGAAAGTGGATTAGTTTTTCTGCGTGGCAATCCGGAGACCCATAAAGTCATTCCCAGGGTGAATATCAAAAGCAGTATTTATTTCTGGCTCCAACAAGCATAAACACACCAATATACTGGGGTGCACAACAAAGACACAGAGGTGTGCAACCACCCAAAATTACAGAAATGAATCCCCAAAAACAAGCCAGGTCCCTCAGATCCAATCCTACATGCATACTATAAGGTAATGGGAGGGAGATAGAGAAAGAGGGAGACAGAGGGGGAAGGAAATAAATCACCACATCAACAGCAACAGCAGGTCTTGGGAACATGTGGTGACAGCAGCCCCTTCTTCCAGGCCACGTGGTCCAGACTGGTCTGATCAAATTGTATGAGTGAGAGCAACCATGGTGGAGGTGACAGGGAGATTGCCCACCCTGGTTCCTTGAGAGTCCTTTTATAAGGCCTGTTCAACCCCGATCAGCACGTATGTTTGGTGGGATTAATGTATTTTTTTGTCAGTGCTAAAAGGATAGAATATGATTACTTCTGAAGCACTGGGTCAAGGCAACTCATCTTGGGAAAGAGCCCTGCAAATGTGTTCTGGAGACATTTAATTTCAGTTCACATTTACATCAGGTCAGATAACAAAAAATTATTATTAAATTAGTCAGTTATATTCATGGTGCATAGATATTTCTGCCATTAAAAAAAAAAAGTTCACAACATTGCTTATATTGTCAGGTAAAAGGACAAAGAATCACTGACCATTACTTCTGAACTCCTATTTAGAGATGGCCCTTTGCGTTGGGTTGATGTATATTACCAAAGTGATATAGAGATCCTTCTTTGCTATAGGCTCCTGTGCATCATGTCCAGCAAATCAAAAAGCTGGGGATTACAAGTCTGATAATTTTCATAAATAATTACTCTATGTTAGATTCAGTGTTATGTGTTGGGAGTGTTTTGCTCTATTATTTTGATGAACCACATGACATGAACTCAGTCTTGCTCAGATTCCAATGATTTAAATAAAACCTAACTCCTAGTTTTTAAGGTTTTCCTAAGTTATTTGACTGGCATCTACTATTCCTAATTTTTGAATTGGACTTCAGGATGAAAAATGTACTGTAAACCTCCTAAATTTTAAATAAACTAAGTTATTGTATGTTACATTGTTGGAAAATCACTTTGTCTTGTTTCAGTTTTCAGTAACACAGAATTGTTAAAACTATGAAATAAATAGATTTTCAGAATATGCAAATTAATTCTGTTTCTATACTTTTTGCAGGATGATGGGATGACTAAGCATTCATTTATTGGTTTTTCTACCCCAAAATTTAGTTCCTGAGGAGTTTACACTTATGTGTAAGAGTTGGGGAAAATTAATACATCAATCTTCTGTGACCTAGCTGCCCCACACCTGAAAATGCAGACACCAAATATATTCTGATTAAATCTAGCTCTTACAGATAAAAAGTATCCTGTTTATGTTGAATATACATGGCTGCTTTGCTCTCTAACCACATTCAGCATGTCTAACTCTGGAAGACCTAAGAAATCTCTCAAGAGCCAGGTGTCAGACAAAGGTCCTGACATTTATGTTCTCTTTTTTCCTCCTCTTTCAGTCACACATAGAAAGCAGTCAAGAATATGAGATGAATAAATATGAAGTTTACTCATAGGTGACTTTCTTGCAAGCAAATATTTTTCCTACCATAGGAGTGAAAAAGTCCAGAAGTTTATCCGAAAATCATATGCAATCTAAGGCAACTCCACAAACACAGAGAATGTGTAGCATGTGAAATGTTAGTAAAAGAGATTGAATGTGTCAAAAAGTGTATTGCTGTACTCATGACACACAGTTTAGTTTTCCTTCATTTGTCTTCTTTCCTAAATAAATAATGCTAACATTTGACTTCAGCCTGTAGGCTGAATCACATTGACAAACAGCAGAAGGCTGCTGCCCTTAGTCTGGTCATCCACAAATTACTGTCTCAAAATATTAGCACCATTCAGAATAGTTAGTTACGGGCATTTGTCAAGTCCTATTGTATCTCAAGGCACAGAAAAGATGAATGGCGTGTTGTGCTGCTTGTAAAGGAAGCTGAATTGAATCACTGTCTGAAATGCAGTATCACGGGAAGTCTTTTGCTTTAATTGGTAACCTGCAGGGTCTTAATTAATTTCTTAAGTTTACAAGAAATGTAACTTACCTGACCAAAGGAGAATGAAACAGTACATTAAATGCTTTTTAAGTCAGTTAAAGATGCTGTACTTTCCATCTGCAGATGGACTTCAGTTATAAAATTATGAATCAAGTTAAAAGTTTGTATCACCTATGCCACTATACTAACTGAGCTGGGCATAAACTACCTGCAAGGTATCCTTAGACCTAGTCATACTACCTAGGAGGAGTGAAATTCATCTAATATAATAACTACAAACCTCCATACAATTTGAAAATTTACCATCAATAGCACAACTATGTTGAGTAATATTAGACATATCTGGACATATATTAGACTTTGCTACAACCTCCTTTTAGGCAGTTTTAGATGGTGATAAGGTCTCCTCTCAGGCTCATTTTCTCCAGATTAAGCAACTGCAGTTCTCTCTGTTGCCTTTCATAAGTCTTATTCTCTGGCCCCTTCACCAGTTTTGTTGCCCTTTTCTGGACATGCTCCAGCATTTCAATGTCTTTCTGACAGCGAGCGGCCCAAAACTGAGCAAACAATTTAAGGTGAGGCCTCACCTATGCCAAGTACATGGGTAAAATCACTTCCTTGGTCCTGCTGGACATACTGTTTCTGATACAGACCAAGATGCCATTGGCCTGACTGGCCATTTGGGCACACTGCTGACTCATATTCAACTGTCAACCAGCAGCCCCAGGTCCTTCTCTGCTAGGCAGCCTTCTAGCCAGTCTCCCCCAAGCCTGTAGCACTGCATGGAGTTGTTGTGTCCCAAGAGCAGGACTTGACACTCGGCCTTGCTGAACCTCATCCTGCTGGTCTCAGCCCATTGATACAGCCTGTCCAGATCCCTCTGTAGAGCCTCCCTGCCCTCAATCAGATTGATATTTCCATCCAACTTTGTGTCACCAGCGAACTCACTAAGAGTACTCTCAATCCCCTCATCCAGATCACCAATAAAAATATTGAAAAGAACTGGACCCAACACTGAGTCCTGGAGAACACTACTTGTGATTGTTCTCCAAATGGATTTAACTCAATTTACCACCACTTTTGGGGTCTGGCCTTTCAGACAGTCTTTTTGCCCAGCAGAGGGTATGCCTGCCCAGGCCAATGACAACTGTTTTCTCAAGCAGAATACTGTGAGAAACAGCATTAAAGGCTTTGCTAAAGCCTTACACTTTTGTATAATACTCTTCACTAAGAACATTTTTCAGAGTGTAATTTATTCTTTTCCATATGGAGGAAGGTTACCTACCCATCAAAAAGATATCAATATTAGTTGCCTTGTGATTAGCCTACCTGTAGAGTCAGGTGGGTTTTCTGGTTATAGAGTTTGCTAACAAGAGGTACACTTAATTTTTTATTTCCTATTATTTTCACACAATATGTAAGTTAAAGTTTCAACTATCTATGTTCAATCAAATTTCTTATCTGTCTTTTTGAACTGAAAATATATTTTCTTCATTCACTAGGAATCAGTCAGTATATGGGAAGGAAAGCTACATATGAAAAGGATCACATGTATACGGTAGCACTGTTAACAATAAACTCTTCTTTTAGAATAATACTGCTGTCATGTAACTGGATTGTGAAGTTGAGTTTTTTGTTTGTGTTTTATTTTTACTTTCTAGAAATATATTAGTGATAGCAAAGATAGACACTTCTGCTTTTCTAGGAGATTTAACAGTAACCAAGAACAACTCTATTTTCTTAACACTCGTGAGAATCTATTAATCTCTCTGTAGCAATGTCTGGTCAAAGGTTTATTGGAATGCAGTGCAGGCACTTTTGTTGTGTGAACCTAGGAACATTGTGTCCTTTCAGTTATAACCAGTGAAAAGTTGCAAATTATTTCCTTGGTATTGAGATAGTATTTGTCTAAATTAACACTGTAAGTGCTACAGACATCTATGATGCTGTATTAGTGCCATGAATAATGGTGGCTCATCTGAGAATAAGCAACTCAACTTTTTGAGATAAATGGAATTATTTCACTGATTTACATATGTATGCTTGGTTTACCTCATCAGATATAACTAAAACAAGCAATGCTTCCTTTCCCTCTCCATTGCACCTGCCATTTTCTTCACCTGGACTGCCTGCAATACTTAAATTAAAAAAATGAAGATAAAGTCACAATGCCTAATTCATCTGCAGTGCAATAGGATGAAACAGTAAAGTTATATTTATTTATCTATCCATCAGTCCCGTGAGTAAACTGTATAGTCTGGATCAAACTGAGAATGAATTCATATTTGAGTGATGACATTGACTACTACACCTTTTCTTTCCCAAATTTGCTTGATTTACCTGTTCTTAATTATCACAGAAGAGTTTACAAAGCACCTAGAAAGACCATTCCCAGCTATTAATATTAATATTTGATGATGTTTAACACCAGTACTTCTGTTTTGGTAACTTTGATAGAAATTACGATGTCACCATTTAACATTTTTGATAAAAGCATTTGTTCATTAATAACTTCCTTAGGAAAGGTTTTGTTATTTTGCATTTTGACAGATTGTCTTCCACGCTGCCAAACTACAGAAGGAATAGCAGAAATTCTGTAACATAATGCCTCAATAGTGTCAAAACACTTCATATCAGCATCTATGGTATATTACAGTCTAAATTATACTACTCAAGTGAAACTATTCCGTCTTATCTATACAAAATATTTTGACCTTATCAAACAAAAATGTTTTGGAAAGACAAAATTATTACTATTTTTTTAAATATTGACATTTCATATTTTGGTTCCAATTTATGATACAAAAACTGTGTAATTTCATCCATTTCCACTAAGGTCTTGGTTTTTGTTAATATGCTTTATTGAGTAGTATTTTAATAAGCTCTGACTTCTATCCAAGCTAATGAGTTGCTTAACAGAAATCTCATGGATCACTTTCTCAACTCATTCCCTTATTCACCTCACTAACACCAGAGGTTGTGGAGGGAAGCTGCCAGTTATGTTTTACACAAACTCACAGCTACAGATGGTTCATTAGGAAAAAATTACACAGTAACAGCATTATTAACTGCACGGTCTGGACAATAGTTCAGACTTTTCTTCTAGTTGCAATCCCTCACTTATTTGGACTCCACAAAGAAATTATTATACTCCACATAAGCAGCCTTGTTAGAAGATGAAGTCTATGTTCTTCTCCTGGAAGTTTTAGCTACTTTTCAATCTTTCTTTTTTTCTTTTTTTTTTTTTGTCATACTATTACAATATTACTTCTGTGCTAATTTCCAGTGATGTTTTCAAGTTCATGAAAACTGCTTTGCCTTGTTGCTTCTTTTATTTACACATATCTGACTGCTTTTCACTACAAAGATCTGCCGTCTCTCAGGAGTAAATCAACATAATTAGTCTCTGTCCTTGCAAAGATGTGAAGAAAACAGAGAAGACTTAGATATGGCAGTGCATAAAACAAATAGGGGGGAAAAAAGAAATTCAACAAGTAATATTTCAACTTCCAACTGAAGTGACAAGGCCTGATGAACAGGTCTGAAACAAAATAGGTGACCCATGGATAATTTGTATTGCATTGTTTAATTTGTAAGTTCTCACATTGCTATTATTAGAAGAATTGTGCTGTGCTATTCTTAATACAGAAAGTATGAGAAAATGCATCGTGATCACATTATCAGTAGAATTGGGCTGTAGCTTCTCCAGCATACACAGGACTTGAAAAAGAGCAACAATCACTGGGCTGTCAACAACCTGGCTGACCAGTCAGCATGAGCATGAACACTGTGAAAGGAGAAGAACTATTCAGGAATGCTGTACCTCAACAGCCTCCTTAGTTCAAAGACAAGAGATATCTGGCTGTTTCCCTTATTTCCTTTCTTGGACTCTGGCCAAGCTCTAGGAGGAGGTTGCAATGAAGCAGGTAAGATGTTGCATTGTTAGAATGATGTAAGTTGTTTATTTAGCGATATAAAAAGTGGACCCTCTTGCAGCAACTTTGGAGGACTCATCTACCAGTGGAAGCATGGCATAGGACTTCCCAGTTGTCACAGAAAAAAAATCCTTGCTGCAATAAGGGACTCTCCAGCAACTGCAGACCTGGATGATGATAATAAGACAATTGGTGATGTATCTTTCTTCATTAATATACTTAATCTCTTGTAGTGATGACTAGTGCAAGTGTTACCTTTAAAACTGTTACTGTTAACTTTTTGTTAATTGCTACTAAACACTTATTACGTTTCTTGCTTTAATGAGTAAAGTAAAACTTGATTTCACGTAGTATTCCAGAGTTTGGGCTTTTTATGCTGATAGGACTTTGTGGTTTGTACTCTGTGGTAAAACACAACTTCACAACCTTACTCACAATCTCAATGTATCTTATATTTCTTGCTGTAAATGACAGATGACCTTTTGTTATTGCTAAAGGCGAACACTGTTTTCAGGACAAGTCTAAGGAAAGACTGCTATATATTATTATTGATGAACAGTGGAATTCTGGTTTGAAATTTTAATTAGTAACTACTAACAATACATATAAACAGAACAAGTTTAAACTGGCACAATATAAAATTTTCAGGTCTCTTTCTTTAGTGTCCTTTACTCTGAATGTTTGTTCTACACAAATGTGACAAAATTTCAAATTGATAGCAGGAATTACCTGTTCAGTAAGACATCCAATTAAAACAAAAATCACTGTAAGGAGCTACACATGGAAGTTTCTGTGAACAAACTATAACTGTGGGAAACGTTGTCTGAGGATGCTTTGTGCCCAGCTTTGTGCAAAGCTCATTCAGAAGGTGATTGTTCTACTTTATATCAAAAGCTTACACATAAAAGCAGTCATGTAAACTGTAGGAGACCTAGGTTAAATACTTTTGCAGCAGCATTTGATTGTCATCTGCTTATTCCTATTCCTGGAGAGTTCCACAACCATCAGTTTATAGTCATTCTGGAGACCAAAGGAGGATTCATTAAATATTTCTTGTTAAATATCATATACCTTGAATAGATTTAAAGAAAAAAAAAACAAAACTAAACTAAACTGAAAGCAGAGAATCTTCAGTTAGTGAAACAGAGTTGCAATCAGTAATACTACCTAGTCTGTAGGCTGCCATACTTTAAAGGGATGTAAATGATACTGTTCATATTCTATGATATACAAAACTATTAGAATGAATGAAGTGAAAGTCAGGTTTTCTGTATTGCATATTTTTTCCTTTCTGCTTAGGAAGGAGTTGCTATGAGCACTATACAACCACCAAAAAAAAAGTGGTTTTAGTATTAGTGAGCAGTAGAAATAAATCTGTCTCTATATCTACTAGATTAACCTGTTGTGGTAGGTGAACCTCATTTTCAGACCATAACCAATCATATAGTGTCTAACAGCTAGTTTCAAGACCCAGAGATGAGAAACTTATTGGGGTGTTTATAAGTAAAGCACAGTATTACTTTGGGAAAATGGACAACAGACTTCCATGAGGTAGTGGGTATTTACTAATGAGATTTAGATATTGTGCATAATATTTAGATAATGTAAGCTGTAATTATTTATTTTTTCACTAACTAAACTACGACCTTGACCGAGCTCATATGTGAACATGATTTGCAGACGTCCTACTAAATTCTGAAATTACTTTTATTTGAGAGAGTGCAGCATTTCATATAAGGGATATATTTAGGCATTTATATGAGATAGGGTATATAAAATCCTACCCTGATGGGATTCTACAGGCAAATACTGAAAGTCAGGAAATCACTAAATGTGGTCATCAATAATGAGTTGATTAAATACATGATGTAGTAAAGAAAAGATGTTGAGCGCATTTATGTAATTCCTTTGACAGAGCCATGGGCAGCATAGAAAAATGGTATGTGTCTAGTAGACTGTGACAATCAAGAAAGCTTGATATATCATTCTCAGTTGCTGAATTCATGTGAAAACTAAATCCCATGTGTTCTTTGAAGGAAATGAGATGCCTCTTCCAAAGCAGAAGACACACTTAGAAATGATTAGAAATGTATTTTCTTTATTTAGAAAACATTTTTTCTAACTTCTAACTTCTTTTTGGGTTGAAAACCTTTTTGGTCTTTCTTAATGTATGGGTACAAAGAACCAGCCTTGTCCCATGTCCATACTAACAGGGTATCAAGATGAGAAGTTTCTGATTCCTGCAGAAAATGTAAGGGGAAAAGTAGTTAGCCCCACCTGACCTGGGCCTAAAGTACTAAGACAAGAAAAGTAGAAACTACATAAGTTATGAGAGGGGAATATCAGGAGCTGTATCCCAGCAAAAGTTGCCAAAAAGCAGTGGAACATGTGTCATGGGTTCATCAAAAGAGTGGTATCTAAGACCAAAATCAAAAAGCAAGAATGTAAAATAAGTAAAACTGGAGGAAATGAATAAAATGTTTACTGGATGAGAATTATTCATCCAAGAGGAGGAAATGTGGGGGAAACCAGACTATAAAATGAAGTAAACATGTGATTGGGGCTGGGTGGAAGTCTCTGGTGGGTAGACCTGGCCTGAACAGGAGGAGAACAACAAAACTGTTCTGATTGTAGCACTGATGCCTGACTCAGTTTTGTTGTCAGAGAACGCGGATTTTTTCCCTATTATGTTGGTGAGGGGACATCACACTTAAGACACTCTAAATGAACTTAGTGAGAAACATTTATACCATAAACTGAAGCACCTAAACTTGATAGCTTTTTATCAAAAATAAAGGACGTCCTTCAGTGCCCTTTGTGTTGAGATAAAGTGAGCTTCTTTGCATTAATCTCTCAGCTTTGTGGGTCCTTACCTATCTCCATTGAGTTTTCTTCCATTGAAGGTGTTTTTTAAGTGAGTCATGTTACACCCCTAGGGGTCCGCTTAGTCTCAGTCGAACACAAAGTTGCCTGAAAAGTACCTCTGGACTACGCCAATGTAATTATTTACTACATTGCCATCACCATTTCTGGTTCTTGACCATTTTTTAGCATCCTTATCCCCTCAGATAAAGAATTTGCCCTTTCTTACTTTTTTACCTGTAGTTCCAGCATTGCAACAGCCTTGCCCAGTTTGGTATTTTTGCTGTCACTATGTGGGTGACATTAATACAGAGATATTACTGGCACAGCTACACCGGCAATGCTGACCTTAGACAAACACACTCCCAAGGGGATGCAGTGCTCCCTGCAGTGATCTGTGAGGCTCATCTCTTTCCTGTGGCTGCTTTTATACAACCTGAAGATCCTTCTGTACATTGTGTCACTGTCTTTGACTCTAAGCAGCTTGTTAGGCTGCTGTTTTTCAAGTCCAGACATTTTTCATGTCATGTCCTGTAGTTTCTCACATCCTATTGAGTTAACTTAATCTCAGTCCAGGGCCAGGTCAGCAGTTGACACTCCTGTCTGCAAACCCAACAAACATTTAGAGAGTTCTATGGGGTTAACCCTAAATAGCAGGTAAACGCTCATGCAGTTGCTCTCTGTCTCCCCCATGAGACTTGAGAGTGAATAGGAAGAGTCTATTGAACAACAGCCTTCCTCTGCTTTTTGTATTACCATGTGTGACATTATATGGCCTGGAATATTCCTTTGGCCCTTTTGGTTCATCTGTCCCTGTTGTGTCCTTTCCCAGTTTCTTGCCCAATCCTGGCATATTTGCTTGGTGGAGGGGCGGAGTGAGAAATAGAGAAATCTTGACACTGAAAGTAGTGCTCAGAAATAGTGAAGAATTGGATGTGTTATCAACACTGTTTTAGTCACGAATCAAAAACACACATATGGGCTGTTATGAAGAAAATTAGTTCCATCCCAGTCAGATCTAGTATAAGAATGTTGTTTAAGCATAACATAAGCTGCAGAGGCCATATGAGCATACAGGCTAAATAATAAAATTAAGGTTGTATTTAATTTTTCAAGTCTTCATGAACTTGCTAGCACGAAAGTTGGATGTAGGAGAAAGTGGGTCTTTTGGAAAGGACCGTGAAGTTCAGTAGCATTTAGATGGCTACATAAGACTAACGTGTTCAAAGGTTGCTGTCTGGCTGTTAGTATGAAGTTATGATTTGTGTATTCTTCTATAAAACTATAGAATTGGGATTGAAATACTCTGACTCATACTAGAGAAGTTAAAACATTTTTATTATTTGGAATTCCTTATTTTAAAACAATTCTGTTTTGAAGCTGAAGGGTTCACCCATGCTGTTAGTATTATAGGAATGTCAAGTTGACTAAAATAAGATATCCACATTTTCTTTAATTATTGGTGTTATATCATTTTGTATAACCTGAAAAGTTTTTAAGCTATGAATTCTTTGACATTACAGCCTCAAAGAAAATGGAAACAGAATTCCTCTGAAGTTTTCCTCCACAGTTGTTTGCCTGTGGAAGTTCTGCACAATATACTGTGATGCATAGACCTATGTTTGGTACGGCTCAAAGGAACATCTTTCACAACCAGCATTTAGTTCTTCTGTTTATATAAAAGACTTCCAAGAGCTCCTTTCCTCTGTAATTCAAAGCCATTATTCAGTCACAGCTTGGACCTTTTAATATAATACAGCAATGATAGTTCTCTGAATCCATACAACTGAATCAGGCATCTTACAGTGCACACTTTACTGCATTAATCATGAAGAATAATATCTTTCCACGCGGTGCTGTTTTAGAAGCAGGATATTTTGTCAAGGTTTAAACACTTTCCACTAAAGCATGGACGATAAATTGACGACGCTGTTCCATTGAAACATTTCTGAGATCTAAAACACAACCCTGTTTTATATGATCTCCTTAGAACAGTTTAATGATCCATACAATTTCTACAAAACAGAAGCATTGGACTTAAAAGCTGTCATTTTTTCTGAAAGACTTAGTTTGGTAACAATTGAATCTGTTCCTACTTACATATTTAAGAGGAAATCAAATTAACTAGGTTGATTGGAAAAACATCAATGACAATGTCTCCTTTATGGTCTAATTCTCTTGTGTATCGAGCTTTATGTTTGCCAGTTTAGTGATCAACATCAAATCACTACCCTTCTTGCTGTGTCAGTACCATGGCATCAATGTATATGCAGAAAAGTAAATTGTATCTTGGTCATATAATCATCAAAACTGTTAACAGAATTCTTACTGGAGTATTTATTGTCAGGACATGCATTGAACAAAATGTAGCTTGACTTTCAACCTCAAGTTTACACTTATCAATTTTTTTTATTTTTTTTTTTTTAAAAGCATCAGACATATCTACTACTTTGCACAGGCCAGCTCTGTACCTCTGCATGGGTTATGTGTTTCTCTTCCTTTTGGTCATCTGTGCCACTTACTTTCTGAGGTTGCGTGTCTGGCATACTTCAGGTGTTCTGGGAGGGATTTATTAGATTTTTGACTGACTAGGTTCAGGACCGCAGAATCACTAAGATGTTTTAATACTATTTTCCACCCATCTATCCAGATAATCAACCATGCATCCCTTTATTTATTTCAGTGTGCACTGAACTCAGCTCATCCAAAGCTCAGAATCTAGGCCTGTATTTATCCTGTATAATCAGAACAAATTAGTTCTGGGAATTGCTGTGCACCCATAAATACCAGAACACACAACATCATTTTTGTAGTCATTTTCAGGCAATGCCTATAATTTAAGTTCAGAAACTCTTAGATACAATAAGCAAACTAACCCCTGAAACAGTTCCACGTACTTCTGAAAGGTTGTGGCAGGTCTGAATTTGTTGAGCATATTTCAACAAAAAACAACATTTTAAACTTTGAAGGTATGTAATATAGAATAAGATAACAGAATGGGTACTGACTAATGGAGAGCCTCATCAACATCTGCTAGCATCTCAGTAATGAAAATATTCTCTGAATATTTATGTATTTATTAATTACCTTTAATTATTTCATTTATTACCAACGGCAACCCTCATTCTCTGTCCCCCTCTGCTGCTCTGACTGACAAGGAATAAAATCTGGGAGAAAAGTTAAGCCCAGGAATAAGAGAGGGTTGGAGGAGTAGGTGTTTTAAAATTTTGGTTTTATTTTCTCGTTATCCCATTCAATTTTTATTATTAATAAATAAAACTAATATCCCCAAGCTGAATATGTTTTGCCTGTGATAGTAACTGGTGAATAGAATCATAGAATCATAGAATAAGCAGGTTGGAAGAGACCCACCTGGTCATCGAGTCCAACCATTCCTATCAAACACTAAGCCATGCCCCTTAGCACCTCATCCAACCGTCCCTTAAACACCTCCAGGGAAGGTGACCCAACCACCTTTCTGAGTAGTTTGCTAATAATAATTTCAGTGTCCCTATCTAGACCCATAAACTTTCTGTTATATTTTCTCTCTCCCCAGCTGAGGATGGGATTGATAGAGTGGATTTGGTGGGCACTTACTATCAAGCCAGAGTTAATCCAGTACACAATAATATGAAACGTTACTCAAAAAAATGACCTAATTATACATCTATTATAGGAGCAAATAAAAAGAAAAGAAGCAGTCATGGTCCCTAAACAAGAACACATGACTTTTAGTAGAAGGTTTTCTGAATTATAGAATTTCAAATTAAGATAGTAATATGAAAAAAGATATAAGGATTTTGTGGGAGTGACGTGATGTCACATGTATACAAAATTATTAATTCAGTATGTACAAATTGATAAAAATTATGTGTCTCAGTATATTACTATTGTTTATATTTAGATATAAGACTTGAGATTTTCTTCACAGTCTCTGCTGCAACAACTAATCAGGACAGAGAAAGGGTAGAGTTGGAACTTGATTAATCACTGCATCCAATCACTGCTATTTATGGTGATAATATTGTCACTAGCACTACTATAGTATTAAACCCTAATATGATGTCAATTTGAAAGGATAATGTTGTTTATAAAGCAGATAAATTAGATTCTTTTGTGCATAAGGCTTGCACAATTTTTGATATTCCTGACATTTGATAATTATGTCTTATTGGTATCAGAGGTCTTTCCTTGCTTATATGTTGTTGGGTAATGAAGTAGTTAGAAGCAAAACCATCAGTAAGCACTGCTTGCAAATGTCTTCAGTTTTAAATGGTTGCAGAACAGAGTGACATACCATGCCTCAACATGTAGTTTCCTGTAAGTAGAAGAACTTCATTTATTTACAGCCGTGAACTGCTCTCCTTACCTATGGCTATCTGAAAGATTTCTCCTGTGGTCGTGTTTAAGTAGCATTGATTACTAGAGCATGTGACTAATTTGTCTTCTCCGCCTCAGGCACATTTTATGACTCAATACCAATGTCATGGATATGCTCATATTCAACAATTTCCTCTTGCTACCTTTCACACTCACAGCTGAGTAGTGCCACCTACTACAGCTAATAGTAGGAGGATTGGGTAATAGACCACTGCCTTATGGTGTACAGGATGAGGGAAGGAGACTCACAGCTCAAGAAAGGTCTCAAGACATTCTGGAATCTCTTTCTCAATTTCAGTGTGTCAAACAAAAATAAGCCGAATTTTCCATTGCATGTCAGTGTCCTTTACTCTTCTTCCCTGTCATCTCTGATATTATCTACTGTCATGGCTGTTGATTCTTCTATTTTATTCAGTATTCAAGATAGTGTTGGCGAATAGAGTAAGTAGCTGCTTGCAGGACCAAAATATCACTTACAGCTTGAAAGCATTGTTGTAGGTTCAGCAGAATAAGAAGTTCATATCTATTAATAACTTATGTCTCTCATCTTCATGTCCAAGGTGGGCACTATAATACTTGTGAGCTTGGACAATCCTAACATCTGATGATCACTGGAAAAGCAGCTTCTGCATAAGTTAGTTCACTGACATCTTTGTTGTATTGAAGACATCTGAGGCCATCCTCCAAATCTTGCCATTCTTGCTATCTTGAAGCTTATCAGCAGAAGGTTGGGAAGAAGAGGAAGATGAAAGGAGCAAGAAATGTTCTCTGGCACAAGGCCTGAAACTGTGAATCATCTGTTAATGGTATAGATATGCCTATAAACTATCTGCTGCAGAAATATTATAACTACATTATTTAGAAAGAGTAAAATGCACTCTCTGTAGAAGTTTGTCAATTAGAGACACAGTAGTAGTTGTAATAATGCTTGCTGAATTACAAATTTTCTTTCTTTCCCTCTCTCAAAGGAGCCCATATCTACCAGATGGTAACTGAAGCATTCTACCTAAAATCCTGGGAATGCTGTGGAAAGGCTCAATTCCCAAAAATATTAGTCCTGAAATTATTTCTAATGGGAGGGAGGGGAGTATGCCCCAAGTATTATCTTGATGGAACATAGGATAGCTATTTTCAAGCTGACAAGCTAGATTTTCAAGCTTGATCCCTTCAAAAGTGTGTGAAGAGTGCCAGACCATGTGCATGGTGACCTAACCCTCTACACACATCTGATGAACGGTAGTCATAGTGCCACAGCAGAAGGTGCTACTTCCTGAGTTAACTTCCAGCAACAGACCATGAAGCATTGCATATTCCAAGATATTTCTTTGAAGTCTGAAGTTCAATGATGCTGTTTGTTGTAATAGGTAGTCAGTGACAGAGGCTGTAATCTATTAACTCTGAGATACTGCTTTGCATAGGACAAACCATCCTCTTATGCCTTGTCTGTAAGAACAAAGCAGGGAGCAGTGCAGCAATTCTGGCAGATGCTTCTTGCCTTTAAATGAACAGGGAATTAAGTCCTGTTCACATCCTATCAGTGTAGATTTCCTTGTGTTGGCCAGTACAACCCTTTAAATACGGACTATGTGATTACCTCTTTCTTTTGGTCTCATTCCCAGACTGACTGCCTACATAAGACATATAATTAGTTTCATGGTTTATGCCTGAAGTCATCTCAGGTCGTTGCCCTGAGCATCTTCTGAGATGATATGATTTGAGTGAATTCACTTGAATGGACAGAGTGTAGTAGGAAGACTACAATATTCTTCTGTTCTCCTTAGCTACAATAAGAAGAAATCTCCAGCCAAACATATTTGAATGTTAGCAAATATGGTTCAAAAAAGCACAAGCAATGGTAAAAGGTTTGAATCAGCTTTTAATTTAACCAGAACAATTCACTCATCTCTAACAAAAATCACTTTGAGTACTGATTAAGACAAAAGAATGGGAGTCATATAATTTTAAGAAGCAAAGTTCTACAGATTGATGTAGGCAAAGAATTAGTTTTCTTCTTTTAGTACTTATGCTTATGACTTCAATTAATTCTAAGAACTCAAACCAAGTACCTTGCATTTGGACTTTTCCTACGTTATAATGGGTCTTGAACTTTTCTTTCTAATGTATGACAAAGCAGTGCTTTTAGTATGCAGTTACAGTAAATGGAGATGGGCATTTAGCATTTTAAGCTTCTAGCAGGTATTTCTTTATACACAGCAGCTCACCAATTGAATATTAATATCATCCTTGGTAATTCAGAAACACATGGTGAATTTCCTTTGTCTGTAAATGACTGCTTAACAAGTATTTAATATTCAGGAAAAGAGTTTGGATTCTATACCTACAGTTACCCTTAGAGTCTGAATGAATTATTAGCAAGGTGCAGTGGCATTCAACACCTTTACATTCATTTTTTAAGAATATTCCAAGCTACTGCTATAAGATTTTCCATTATTTATAATCAGAATTATATTTCAAAATAGCAACTGTAACTCATACATTCATATGATTCTCCTATTGAAAGCCAAATATATTTTAAAAAATCTCAAACAGTTCTTGTTTTGCACTGGAATTACCACCTAAACATCATTGTTTCTGTAAGCAATTCTAGTAGTTGAACAATTTTAAAATTTACCTATCCTTAAATCGAAACTCCTGTCTTGTAAGTATATCAAATTCAGTGATAGATTGTATCAGAATATAAATAGATCCTGAAAGATGGGACAGACTTACAATTATGTGGTTTTATACTCTTGTCTCTTGTCCATTCTTGTCCTCCCTGCTTCCCTTCTTCCTTAAAATTCTAACAGAAATTAGGGGGCAATATTTTCACTAGTTGGAATTAGAACAGTTGCAGAATTATTTGGAACTATACTTATTAAAAATTTCTTTTTCCTCCATTTGAATAATTACTTCTGATAGTTTTGACTAGATTTGCCTTTTAGTCAAAAGCAATGGTGTTACAGCATTAAGAATCAATTGTTATAGTCCACGATCACTATACCTAATAAAGTATCTTAACTTCAGCCTGATTCCTCTGAACCTACAAATCATCTTTCTTCTTCTTCCGCTTTGCCTTTATTGTAGCATCTTTTTTCTTACCTCATGCATCTAGTATGTATATGAGTATATAAATCATATACTCACCTTCACTATAAAAATAAAAAAGGAAAAAAGTGGTAAGAGAAACACTTATAACAGTTCCCTTGCTGGTAATACTTTCTGTTTTGTAAATCATTCTCTGCTTTACATTTCTGGTCCATCACAGTAAAAAACACTGCAGTTATTTAAATATTTTCCATCCTGTATTTGTAGCACTTGTTGTACTGTTACTTTTAATTGTTGGATGCCTACAGGCAGTTTGGTGTCAAGGTTTAGAGGGGAAGTACCGCATAAAATTTGCTGTACTGGATTTATTTACTTTAAAGCTTCCTCTATCATTATAATTAAATGACTGTTCAATCAGTTAAAGATATCGTTAGGTATAGTAAAGAAAGAATAAAGGTAAGTGTAATAACTCATGCTATATTTTAAATCTGAACATATCTTGCCTGTGCAGCTTCTAGTTAGTTACAAAATGATCATGTGTTGCAGACAGAATTATTAGAGTTGTATAGTAAAAGAATTCATTATATATATGAAGGGATTGTGTGTGTACTCAGCAAGTCTGTAGATGTCACTAAGCTGGATGGAATTGTTGATCTTCTTGAGGGTAGGGAGGCCCTACAGAGGGATTTGGACAGGTTGGATCAATGGCCCAAGCACAACAGATGAGGTTCAACAAGGCCAAGTGTCCAGTCCTGTACTTGGGCCACAAAACCACCATGCAATGCTACAGGCCTGTGGAACAGTGGCTAGAAAGATGCCTGTTAGAGAAGGACATACAGGTGTCATTTAACAGCCGACTGAACATAAGCCACCAGTGTGCCCAGGTGGCCAAGAAGGCCAGCAGCATCCTGATTTGTATCAGAAACAGTGTGGACAGGAGGACCAAGGAAGTCATTCTTGCCCTGCACTCAGCACTGATGAGGCTGCACCTTGAATCCTGTGTCCATTTTTGGGGCCCTTCTCACAAGGAGGACATTGAGGCACTACAGCATGTCCAAAAAAGGTCAGTCAAGCTGGTGAAGGGTCTAGAATGGAAGTCTTATGTGGAGCAATTGAAGGAACTGGGACTGTTTAGCCTAGAGAAAAGGAATCTGAGGGGATATCTTATCACCAAAAAGAAGGTTGTAGTAAGGTACATGTTGGTCTCTTCTTCCAAAGAATAGGTGACAGGATGAGAGGAAACCAACTCAGGCTGCATTAGCAGAGGTTCAGATATAAGGAAATTTTTTTTCACTGAAATGTTTATCAGGCATTGGAAAGGGTTGCCCAGGGAAGTGGTTGAAGCACCATCCCTGGAGGTATTGAAAGGATGGGTAGAGTAGGTGCTCAGGGATATGGTTTAGTAGTAGACAGTTAAAGTCAGACTTGATGATCTCAGAGGTCTTTTCCAACCAAATAATTCCATGATTCTATGATTCCAAGATTTGATGATTTGTTACATTTATTGCTATTTTAAAATATCCTTATTTTTTTCTACTGTAAATTGACTTCATCTGTATCTTGACAATATTTGTTCTTGATCTTTGTTTCAAAATGTTGTAATAAAGTAAAAAGTTTTGTTTTTAAAAAGAGGAAAATTTTCATCATGTTATCTATGATTTAATATTTTTGTAATCATTCAAAATCTGAGTAATTTTTTTAAAACTAGAGAGTTCATATGCATACACATATTTGCCTTTAAAAAAAAACTTGATTTCATATTATTGAAAGACATTGAAAACCCTGCTTCTAATTTTTAAACTTTTTGATGAATGCTCCTCCTCAAGGGATGTATTCCATCTCTTTTCCAAAATGTGTACTTCATTTTGATAAAGCTCGTAATGAGCTTTTTCTGAAACTTCCATTTAGACGAATGGCTTTTAGAGGAGAGACTAAGGAACAAGGAAAAAGGAATAAGATAGAACTAAATGTAGAGTTACACAACTGTAGTTACAATTTATGACAATGGAAATTAATTGAATATGATTTTAGCATCATAACAACCCCCCATCTGTCAAAAATTAAACTTAATTCTACATTTTCTTGCATTTATTTCATTTCTAAGTAAAAATCCAAGGGGCTGTTTACTGTGCAAAGATAACCTATTTTTCTCTCTGAAATAACCATAATATAAGCAATCTTATACTAATTAAAAAAGTAGCAAACACAAGCTATCTGGTGCCCTGTAAATGAACTGGATAGTTTATAATTTCTACTATTGATTTCCAATTCAATAAAAATAGATTGTCTAAGAAAACTTTCCACAACTTCTTTAAGTAGCTAAAATGTATTATAAAGAAATCAATGCTTCTGTGAGAACACACTGGAACAGTCTAGTTCTGATGCTCTTATTTGGCAAAACTTTTAATGCAGTTGTGAATACAGAAAACTGTAACATCAAGTATTTGGGCTGTAGAAACATTATTTCTGATACATACATGAGAAATCAATGCATCTATAATATTTTATTGAACAGAGGTTTATGCAGTAACCTAAGCAGCTAATACATATACAGCAAAACAACCTAAGGTTGAAGCTAGAAAATTTTAAATTAGATATACATAAATATTTGTAAAGATTTAGGATGATAGTTAGCAACTGGAATGCTAACTGTAGTGCAGGAGACTAAGTAACTCTCTCCATGGAATGGTCAGCTTGTTCCAATACAATGCTCACCTTAGACTCCCTTTAGTGTATTTTGTAAAACGAGATTTGACACAGTTAACTTTTGAGGTAATAATTCTAATTCCTTGATATAAAATTATGTCTCATGCTTTTAGATTCTTAGATCCTAGTTGATTCTCAATAAGCAAACAATGCTATTAGTGTGTTCAAAGACAAAAATTAGGACTTCAGGGATACCATGCCCTCTGTATGAAGGCTTCTATAGGGTGTTCTCCTGTAAGGAGCTATTATTAAACCTTCACATGGTATTGGGCTGTTCCATTTTCAGCTCAGATTGTTTTTGCTTTTTCCTATCTTTCTCTGCAACAAAGAATGTAGAATTTTATTTCATGTATGAACCTCACCATGGGGTGTTTTTCACCTAAAATTGTATTTCTTTAATCTCTGTAAGACCACCAAGGATCCCAGACTAATTCCAAATTTAATATAGCTGCCCCTCATTAAGATTTCTCAGACAGAATATAGCAGTGGCACCATGTAACCTACTTTGATGCGTCACAGTCTAGTGAATAGCACACAGAGTTGTTCCATTTTCTACCATTATTTTGTTAGTTCTGAATGAGGCCATTGGAGAGTCTGCCTCCATAGAAATTGAAACACAGGGGCATGGTCAAAATATCAATTCTTAAAAAATAAGGAAGGACTTAAAAATATATTAAGAAATATTACACATAATTTTGGAGTCCCATCCTTCTATCTTCAGGTTACAATTGAGAAAGTGTTTAGTTTCTACTCAATAAGTTTATGTACTTTTCTAAGATACACTGTAAAGCACTTTAGTCTTGAATTTTCCTTTTCCAAATCTATTAGCAGAATGTAAGCTCCTTGCATTATACTACATCATAAATCAAAAGAGGTCATTGTGAATAAGTAGTATTAGACTCTATAATGGGAAATATTTATGTATTTAATATGTCTACTTATTTTTTTCTTGGAAATGCTAAGGTAGAGACTAAATCTCTTAACAATTCACTATATGCTAGAAATCTATCTAAAGAAAAATGCATTACTATGCCAATAGTGTTAATGCTAGTAACTATTTGTCAGCAATTCTACTGTAATTAATTGCCTTTCCTGAGGCCTAGAAGATGACTGCAAAATGGTGTCTATTTCAGAACTCAGTACAGATCTTTATAAATAAAAACAGTTAAATGCTCACACTACAGAAACATTTTTATTTTTTTATTATGTACCTAGATACTTTTAAAGATTTCATGTCATTTTTACTACTTAAATTGAAATAGGCATAAAATGTTCTGTCACTAAAACCTGTGCAGAAAGAATCTCACTTTTGCAAATAAATACTTAGAAGGTAGAGTTTCCACAGTTTAACATTCTTTCACTGTTGCCATCATCCAATAATTGGCAAAATGACATTATCATTGGCCTATATTCATATATACAAATATAATTGATATACAGGTATTAAAATTATTATTCACTGCTTAAAGTAAATAAACTCTGTAAAAGAGCTATTATATTTAGCTTCAGTACTGGGCTATTTGGAGAGTGCTGAACCATAGAAAATAATTGATTCAGAAATATTTTTGTTCACTGAGTTTCATAGAATCATAGAAGCATAGAATGGTTTGGGTTGGAAGGGACATTTAAGGTCAGCTACACTGCCTTTCCTTCAATAAGCAGGGACATCTTCAACTAGTTCAGTCTACTCAGAGCCCCATCCAACTTGATCTTAAACGTTTCCAGGGATAGCACATTTACCACCTCTCTGGGCAACCTGTTCCACTTTTTCACTGCTCTCATTGTAAAAAAATTTCTTAGTTACATCTAGTTTAAATCTACCATCTTTTAGTTTAAAACTCTTGTCCTATACAAACAGGCCCTGATAAAATTTTATCCCCATCATTTTTATAATCCCCCTTTAGGTACTGAAAGACCATAGTAAGTTCTCCCCAAAGTCTTCTTAAGGCTGAACAACCCAACTCCTTCAACATTTCTTCATAGGAGAGAAATGCCATCCTTGTCCTCATTTTTGTGGTGCTCACCTGGACCTGCTCCAAAAGGCCCATATTCTTCTTGTGCTGAGGGTTCAAGAGCTGGACACAGTACTCCAGGTGGGATCTCATCAAAATGAGAATACAGGGGCAGAATCACCTTGCTTAAGTTGCTGACGACGTTTCTTTTGATGCAGCCCAGTATATTGTTGACCTTCTGGGCTGTGACTGTACATTGATGTCTCATACTCAGCTTTTCATCCACCTGTGCCCCCAAGTCCTCCTCCAGAGGGCTGCTCTCAATTCCTTCGTTCTCTAGCTTATATTGATAGCTGGGCTTGACCTGATCCAAGTGCAGGACCTTGTACTTGACCTTTGTTGAACCTCATGAAATCCATATGTGCCAACTTCTTGAGCTAGTCTACATCCCTCTAGACAGCATCTCATACCTGTGGTATGCCAAGTGTACCACTCAACTTGCTGTCATCTGTAAACTTGCTGAGGGTGCACTTGATCCCAGCAGTGTACTTGATCTCACTGTATTTATTGTAGTTTATGTAATGGATTCTTTGGAGTCAGCTTACATCAGCAGTCAAACCTTTTCATAGCCCTTTGGCAGGTTTATCTAAGGCCTGAATTTTATGTCCTCTAACTGCTTACAGATTTAAATCCCTCTATTGCATGTAAAAATCTACTAGATATTAACTTTTGCCCAGAGAAATGGTGGATTAAACAGGACAGATACACTTCTGAGAGCTCTATTTAAAAGTCTAGTACATGTATGTAAATATGGGAGTCATATTCTCAGTTCTTAATATCTTTATCTTGGCAATTTAAAGTATTTTACCAATATCAATAAGATGCATTTTTACAAGGATGCTATAGATTCTTAACAGTCTTGCATTTGTCAGACACTTTCAAACATATCGACCAAATTCTGTCCACTGAGTTAAGAAAGGATGCTTTTTACCTGAGAATCCAAAAGTTTGTTTTCTTCTGACCTGACAGGAACAAACACACAAGTTGGAGAGTCTTCCAAAGCAAAGAATTTCCAGTTAGAAGAGGGGAAAAGCAGTTCTAGCCTTGCTGAATCCAAAACAATGGAAAACAGATCATTTCTGGGGGTGTCATGGGCAGTCTCATCTAGTGGATGGTGTTCCTGCCCATAGCAGAGAGGCTGGAACCAGATGATCATTAAGGTCCCTTCCAACCCAAGCCATTCTATGATTCTATTTTTTGTTTTTCACTTTTAGGTATACTAAGAGTTCTGTTTTCAAGAGGCATACCATCTATTATCATGGCAGTAGTTCATGGATTTGGGAAATATTTATAAGATTAATTACCTATGAAAAATCCTGAGTATTAAACATGTATATGAAAAGCAGAACAAGCTGTAAACCAGAACTTGTATTATTTCCACTTATTTTCAGTCATCAATACCACTATATTTAGTCTGTCTCCATATATTTGTTCTTTGTTTGATATACCTCTCCAGTCAGACTGTAAACTTACTCTTAAAGAGGAAATAGGGACTGTCTTCCAAATAAAGATGATGTGCATGAGTATTTTTACCAGCTATCATGAATTGAACCTTGAACCAAAGGAACTTACTTGGTCTGAGTTGACAGTGAAAATCACAGAGAAGCATGAAAGGGATCTCACAGGGACAATACTTGTCCTGAAGCACTTTCAAAAGCATGTTATAGGCAACTTAATACCATTAACAGGACACTTTCAAAACTCTTAACTATAAACAGACAAGTTACAGATTGATCATGAAAGTTATCATTGATCTGTGCATCAAAACCACAATAATTTGATGATCCCAATCTTTTCCAACCTAAACAATTCTGTGATTCTATGTTTTTCTATGCAGCAGATTTGAGCAAAGCAGGGAAAATTACACATTTCACATGATTTTCTAGATCTATTGATAGTGCAACTATATATTCAATTACAGGCTTGGGGAAGAGTGGCTGGAAAGTTGCCTGGTGGAGAAGAATATGGGGATGTTGGCCAACAGCTGACTGAATACGAGTCAGGAGTGTGGCCAGGTGGCCAAGAAGGCCAATAGCACTTTGGATTGTATCAGAAACTGCATGGCCAGCAGGACCAGAGAAGTGATTGTGCATTTATACTTGGCACTGGTGAAGCAGCACCTCAAATACTTTATTGAGTTTTGAGCCCCTTACTACAAGAAAGACACAGGTGCTGGGGTTCATCAAGAGAAAGGCAATGAAGGAGGTGAAGGGGCTGGAGAACAAGTCTTACAAGGAGTGGCTGAGGGACCTGGAGTTACTTAACCTAGAGAAGAGAAGGCTGAGGGGAGACCTCATCACTGTCTGCCACTACTGTCAATGAGGTTGTAGAGAAGGTGCGTGTTGGTCTCTGCCCAAGTGATAGGTTACAGGCCTTAAGTTGAACCAGAAGAAATTTATATTGGACATAAGGAAAAGTTTCTTCACCAAAAGGGTTATCTGGCATTGGAACAACCTGCCCAGGGACGTGGTTTAGTCACCACCTCTGGATGTACTTAAAAGATAGGTAAATTAAGTGCTTAGGAATATGATTTAGTAGTGAGTAGGAACAGTTGGGCTTGATCTCAAATGTATTTTCCAACCTAGAGATTCTGTGACTCTATGATTCAATTCAATTCAGTACTTCATCCATGAATATTTAGCAGATACTAACTTTTGATGAAATGAGGAGAGATTTTTTTTTTAATAAAATATAATCAAATCTTCATAAACTTATCATACAAAAAAATTCCTCACATGCAATAATTATAAAAATGGCATTATAATGGTAAATATGTATCTCTTGAATTTATTTTAAAATATTAAAATGTTAATAAAAAGAAATAATCATAAGAAAGAAAATGAGAAAACTTAGAAAGAAAGAAAATGGTGGAAAAATGACACCAGATGTGGTATGTTGACTTTGGTGTCTCCCAGATGCCCACTTCCTCATTCTCCCTCCTTAACAGGGTGTCTTAACCCNGCTGAGGGACCTGGAGTTACTTAACCTAGAGAAGAGAAGGCTGAGGGGAGACCTCATCACTGTCTGCCACTACTGTCAATGAGGTTGTAGAGAAGGTGCGTGTTGGTCTCTGCCCAAGTGATAGGTTACAGGCCTTAAGTTGAACCAGAAGAAATTTATATTGGACATAAGGAAAAGTTTCTTCACCAAAAGGGTTATCTGGCATTGGAACAACCTGCCCAGGGACGTGGTTTAGTCACCACCTCTGGATGTACTTAAAAGATAGGTAAATTAAGTGCTTAGGAATATGATTTAGTAGTGAGTAGGAACAGTTGGGCTTGATCTCAAATGTATTTTCCAACCTAGAGATTCTGTGACTCTATGATTCAATTCAATTCAGTACTTCATCCATGAATATTTAGCAGATACTAACTTTTGATGAAATGAGGAGAGATTTTTTTTTTAATAAAATATAATCAAATCTTCATAAACTTATCATACAAAAAAATTCCTCACATGCAATAATTATAAAAATGGCATTATAATGGTAAATATGTATCTCTTGAATTTATTTTNGGATCCGTTTGTCTGTGTGGTGATTTGGAGGTCAATCCAGTTGAAAACTCAGACCCCTGTTGTCCATAGTGGTGACACTTTAGGGTGCAACTTGCTCAGTTGAACATGCTGCTGCATCGCCTCCACCCTGCCGTATTCAGCTCTGGGCCAGGAGTCCACCCAAGTGAGAGAGCTCGATGCTCGCTCCTGCGTTGTCCTTCTGTTGAACGTGACACATAAGCAGATAGTCTTCAGGCAAAATGGTTAAGGCAAAAACAGTTTGACTTCACATTCCACCCTGTGACTTAAGCAGTTGTTTGTGGTGGTGACACTTTCAAAAGGGGAGGGGATAGAGAGAACAAGACCAAGGGAGAAAGAAAGAAGGGGTAGTCATGTCCCAGATCCATGCACTATCAACGTCTTCAGTCAAAAGACAGGGGGTTGGGGGTTTCCTCAAACCACGAGTTTCCAGCTCACGCCGAAGCCTCTAACGACTATGTCAGTCGGAAGACAGTGGGGATTCCTCGAACTATGAGTTGCTAGCTCGTGCCAAGACCTCTAACAACCATTTCTGTCAAAAGACAGGGTGGACCGCTCCCCCCGGGAGTCTGGACCTCATGGCCCCTGCCTGGTGCTGCCACCAGGGCCCAGTTCCCTGCTTCCCAGTCCTTTGTCTACCCCTGCTCCATTTCCAGCTGGCTCCGCAACAGAGCAGTGGAGGCGGGGGAAGAGCGGGCTGGCAGGGGAAAGCTGTGCCTGGTCCTGCACTGTTGCCTACTGGACAAAATGTTTAAAGCAAAAATATCCAGTCTAAGTCAACACAGAGGCAGAGAGAGAAAACCGAATTAATAACTTGTAGATCAACAAAAAGACAACAAAATTACTTACCACCACAAAAAAAAAGAGACTTGACTAGGGGAAAACTAATTTAACTTATTAACAGCTAAATGTAGAGTAGTATAGTGAGAAACAAGAAAAAACTAAAACACCTTCCTCCAACTTTCCCCTTTTTTTCCAGTCTCAGCTTCTCTTCTTTGTTCCCAATGCCTCTTCTTCCTCCCTTCTACCAAGCGCTGCAGGATAGAGAATGCAGTGTTTGGATCACTTCACAACAATTTGTCTTTGCCACATGTTTCTCCTCATACTTTCCCCCTGCTGCATTGTGGGCTCTCCACAAGCTGCAGCTTCCTTCAGGTCTTGTCCACGTGCTCCAGCATGGGATCCTTTGTGAACTTCAAGGGAATTTCTGTATTGTGGAGCACAGCTGGGAATCTGAGACCTGGACCATCTCCTCTCTCTTCCCCCTTTTTAAATTTGGTGCTTTTTGGGGTTTTTTGGGGGGTTTTCTGTTTTTTTGTTGGTTTTTTTTCTGAAAAAAATTCCTCTCCCTCCTCAATGCCTGTGCAGTATTTCGCACTTTCTTAAATATGTGTACTGCTTTTAGTTGGGATAGAGTTCTTTTTCATCATAGTAGTTAGCATGGGGCTAGGTTTTGGAATTCTACTGAAAACAGTGTTGATAATACAGGGATGTTTATTTATTGCTCAGCAGTGCTTACACAGAACCAATGCTTTTTCTACTTTTCACGCTGCCCTACCAGTGAGCAGGCTGGAGGTGCCCAAGAAGTTGAGAGGGGACACAACTGGGACAGCTGACTGCAACTAACCAAAGGGAAATTCCATTCCATATGTTTCATTCACAGCAATGACAGCTAGGAGAAAACGAAGGAAATGGGAGATGTTTAGAGTAATGGCATTTTTTCTCCCAAGTGACAGCTACACGTGATGGAGCCCTGCTTTCCTGGAGGTGGCTAAACACCTGCTTGCCGATGGGAGGTGGTGAATGAACCCCCTGTTTCACTTTGCTTCTGTGCACAGCTTTTGCTTTACTTATTAAACTGTCTTTATCTCAATCCATGAGTTCTTTTACTCTTCTGATTGTCTTCCCCACCCCACTGGTGCTAAATGAGTGAGCTGCTGTGTTATGTCTAGTTGCTAGCTGGTATTAAAGTGCAGCTATATGTTATCACAGAGGTGCCACCAGCATTACTGATGGGCTCAGCTGTGCCTTGTTGTGTATCCACTGGAACTAACTGGGACTAGCCATGTCCAGCATGGGGCACTCCCTGGCCTCTCATCACAGAGACAACCTCTGCAGTTCCCTGCTGCTAGCATACCGTGTTTAAAACAGCAGGAGTGAGGTAAATACTCTACATGAAATATTATAATATTAGAGAAGAACAAGACTGCTCCCACAAATATGTAGTGTTGTTTTCATCTGTAAAACCAACATTACATTTTAATTTCAGTAAAAATCAGATGGCCAAAAGGGCAGGCAAGCAATGAAATATTCATTTTCAGCCTTCAAAGTACTTCATATCTTCCACTGGAAAACACCAGGGGTCATGATTTAGACTATGGGCTGTCGGGCCTGCATATGAGATCTGTACTGGATTTAAGCCCTCTAATCAGGGCCAGTTATCATCAAGAACACAGAAACCATGAAATACAATCCAAGACAGAATAAATTCCCTTGAACACAGGAGAAAAATACTGGCAAAATGCATCATCTTGACCCACCTAAGACAGAGTAGAGCCCTCAGTGCAGCTCAGTGGCACTGATCTTTGTGAGCACTGTGGCTGCAGTTTGCTGGGCCATATGGGAGTAGGCAGATGCTGAAGGTCATTGCATACAGCACCTGTGACAGAGGGAGCTGCTCTACTCCACTTACAGCCGTGGACAGCCTGAAAGTAACATTGTAGCAGGAATGTGCTGCTTAAGGTATGAGGAACAGAGCAATGTGAAGTGCAGAAAATTTCACTTGAAGCACAAATGGATCATCAGCCTCAAGTGTCATGTCATTTCCCGCCCCTACTCCAAGAAGAAGATATTCCACTGGAAAAACTTCCCATAAGAGAAAGAGAAAGAATACACTAAGGCACGTTTGGACTGTACAGATGCAGTATGGCTAAAATGATCCATGCTCTGAAAAGCAATTAAAGACATGAAATTAAGATAAAAATGCCAGAGTTAATAACGGGAAAGAGTAAAAATAAAATCTGATTTCTTGTACTGGAAAAATGGTCTGGAAGCCAAAGTACAATTGCCTATTAAAATCAAACTGGGAAAAAACTATGGGAAATAACAAGAATGAGGATGGTGCACTGAAAAAATGACAGACTGGTTCACTTAAAAGGACATTCCTATCTTTAACATCTCTACTTTCATTCCATCTTTAACATTTCTACTTTCATCACCCCTTCGTAGTGGTTGTGTTATATTTTGCACTACTATTGTAAACATACGTTCTGCTCCTTCTTAAGCACTATTACATATAAAGAACAGCTATACTACTCTCAGTATGTAAAAACAAGCAAGTCCATAGGTTTTTCTGCAGAATTAGAATTTAGATCTCTATCTTGAGTATGAACTGAACTTGATGATTACATGATGTACAAAAGAAATCAGAGACAGTGTGAACAAGGGTAAGGGGCTGTCTGCAAAAATAAAAATGTTTGGAAAATAGGAATGCTAGCTGGAAATCACACAACTTATTTAATCCACATCAGATTCTTATAGGTTGCTCAATATCGAGCACCTATAAAAGTGGAAATTTGGAAGAAGTTTTTGTCACATCTGATTGATTACTGGATTAGTTTATTCCAAGAAATACTTCTTGAGTATTTTTGCCTTTTAGAATGACTCCCTATTAATGAAACAAATGTAATTCTGCCAGTCTCAAGATAATTCCCACATCACAGCATTATGACTAGTTTGTCTCTCATATTGAGTCTGCCAAATTTTTAAAACAATATTTTCATTAATAATACTGCCTAGTATGAGCTGCCAAAAACTATTTAACATGTGATATGAAAAATCTGGCATTATGTAGATGCTTAGTGAAAGCCTCTATTGTAAGATTTTTATGTTTCCTCCAATGAATTTGTCTGAAATGAACTCTGTATTCTCACTGTGTATTCTCTGGTAAAATAAAATTGTTATTTTTCATCATTCAATATGCACATTTATGAAGTTAGGGAGGTACAATTAGTATTCTTTTAATCCTATTGCTATAGATGCTATTTACATGCAAGGAGTCATTACCATGGTTTCCGTGCCAACACCAGAAAATGTATTTTTTTTTTTATTCTTATTGAGCCTTTGCCAGTATGCATTTTCATTACAAGGAGATTCGCACTGTCATTTTTCTAGCCTACTTGTTCACCCCTGTTTTTTTCCCTTTCCCCTTAACCTACTGACTTTGCTAGATGTTTCCATCTGATTCTGTGTTCTTCCATCTGATGCAAGCTCAGTACTCACCAGCTTGCTTCTTTTTTATTGCTGGACACCTCTCTTGATGAGTCATTCTGGCTGTATGACTCAGTCAGTCACTCTTCCTCTCTCTTCTCTAAAATTAGGTGGTGAGCTCTTCATTTCATGGACCATGTCTTTTTATCTATCCCATAAAGCTTACATGGCATTTATGGGAGCAATATAAATTAATAATAATAAATATTTTATACTCTACTGATGTATGTTTATATATATGAGAACTGTGAAATATTGCATTCAATCTAAGCAGATGTCAGCTTATGTTTGTGTCAGAGCTTAGCATGCTCATGGTCTCCCAGGGGCTAGGGGCTGGACAGGGCTCTCCTGGATCAGGGCAGACCTGGGAGCAGCCAGGGCCACTCCAGCCCCTGGTAAATCCCTGAGGCAAGGGTTGGCCGAGGCTGAGCTGGTACTTTGGTCCACAGGTAGGTCTAGCTTTATGAGGCCAATGGCAGGCCAGGCAGGACTGTAGTGAGCTGGAGACCAGCTCTGCTGTGGAATCATTTGGACAGGGGCTGGAATGGGGTCCTGGACTCAAGTCCAGCTCCGGGGAAGCCTGAGGGAGGCAGGACAAGGGAGAGTCAGGGCTTTCAGTGTCTTCAGTGCTGTGACAGATGGACTATGTGGAACAAAAAATTATTCACTAAAAATATGTATATTTAAACTCTTTTTTATATGTCTCATGAAAATATAAAAATTAAGCCAGATCTCGAAAGAAGAAAATAGACTTTACAATTATGGCCTCCTTTCTATCTCCTAGAATAGATCAGTATGGACAGCCAAACAAAAGTATTTGTGGCTGGAACTTGCTTGGTTTAGTCACATACATACATGTGTCCGTATTTAATTCTGTTGCACAGAAAGGAAAATATAAGACCCTGCCAATCAACAGATATAAGCAAGTACAATTCAAGTTTATTCCCATTCTTGCTATGGTTTGTGTTATTCACTATCAATGATGCTAAGCCATACTGAGGTATAAAGTACAACATTACCTTGAATTTTTCCTTTCTGTTCATTTCTAGAAATGTGTTCAGCAAAGTACAAATCTGTATTTTTCCCAGGAAAAAGGTAAAGTACAATTTAACCAAGGTTGGACATTTGATTACTAAGTGTATTAATGACAATGAAAGGGGTTATGGTAAGTAAAGTAAGTTGCTCATTTTTTCAGAGTCATGAATGAGTAATAAGAATTCACAGAACATACAGATTTGTTTCTTTCTGTCAAACTTCAATTATAGTTTGAATTACATCTGCAAATAGAAATAGAATATATTTTGCAATTGATCTTTGTATAAATGCACACATTTATACACAGGCATACACCTCCATAGATGCAAATTGGGAAAGCAACTGTTGTGGTCATGAGTGGTGCTCCTGATGTCTATGTAATCAGTACATGCATCACATCTTTGCACTCCTACACAAACAACAGCAGTGTGCTACATGGGGAATCAGCACATGCTACATCAGTATACATTGACAGAAATGTGAAGAGCAAATTAATCTGTGTAGTTTTCATAGAATCACTAGGTTGGAAGAGACCCATCGGATCATCGAGTCCAACCATTCCCACCAGTCTCTAAACCATGCCCCTCAGTACCTCATCCACACATGCCTTAAACACCTCCAGGGAAGGCAAGTCAACCACCTCCCTGGGCAGACTGTTCCATTGCCTAATGACCCTTTCAGTGAATAATTTTTTCCTTATGTCGAGCCTGAACCTCCCCTGGCAGAACTTGAGGCCATTCCCTCTTGTTCTGTCCCCTGTCAATAGGGAGAAGAGGCCAGCTCACTTCTCACCATAACCTCCCTTCAGATAGTTGTAGAGAGCAAAAACATACACAAAGACAACAGAACGTAAGTTTTACTCTTGTTTAGTTTGCTTATGTTTAGTTGAACTTACCTATGTGCAAAAGATAAGTTATATCTAGATAAGCCTTTTACTAAATGTAATTACTTTTATATTTAAAACCCAAACTGAATTTGGGTGCAAGCCAAATTCTAAAGAGCAGAAAGAGCAAGATATTGAAATAGCTGAAGTTTAAGTTTAAATTTAAAGGGTTTACTGTGCATCTAGACTTTTTTTCCATGAGATAACCACTCTGGTTTTATTTGCATTAATATATACCAGGATTTTATTCTGTCAGCATGTATACACTTGTGGGATTCTGCCTTAAAGAATCTTGCCTTTAATTTAAGTGTCAATTTTATCTGTAACACTAAGTATTCATTTGCCGTATTCAATCCACTTTTGGCAAAACGCAGAATACAGCAGCTTCTACTAGATGAAGAAAGTACTTTAAGACCTGTTAGTGTGAGGATACCCATTCAGATAAATAGTTTAACTTGAGCCTCACTCATCCCATCTTGACATTCAGTGCCAATAAGCAGGAAGTGGTGAAACTTTTTATGGGGTTTTCCAAATAATTCCTTTTCTTTTAATTAAAACATTAACGTGTCCTTATGCTAATTTAAAATATGTTAGGTAGATGTCTCATTGAATATGTATGAGAAGAAAACTCCCATATGTTCCATTTTAAAACACAGAACATGAAAAAGTAACAAGTGTGAGGACTGAATAGAGACATACAGATGTTTTAACTCCAGGTGTGTAACATACACTGCCTGATCTAAAGCAGCCTGGCCCCAAGACCTTCAAGGAGGGTAAGTATTCTGTGATGCCTCCCAGGCTCATGAAGATGCTTTCAGTGTCTCAGATGTCATCTCTTACCTTCATATAGTGAAATCAATCCACTCTGACTTTTACATTCTTCACACAATTCGACATTTGAAACTAGACTCCACTTATAGTCAATAGAAGAATCCTTACAGAAAGATTCAAAGAACTTATTTTGTACAGGAATTCTAGGATAAGATTAATTCTGTGATGAGCACCTATTCTTCCTCCTTCTTGGCTATAAAATGGTACTGCAATAATCAGCTAAATTGAGATAGTAACTTTGTTGACGTCCACATTGGATTAGAGGAGACTCATCAAAGTTCTGTTGCACTAAGTCTTTGAACGTCTTAGCCACATAATAATCCATCCTTGATATTTTTTCTCCCATTTTTAATAATAGAACAATGCTGATCATTCTTGATATTGCTATATTAACAGTTTTTTACTCCTCAAATCTGTTGTTCTATTGGATGCATTATGTCCAAACAATTCTTGCAACAGAATAAAGAATGAGATAATTTAAGGTTTACAACAAAAATCAGGAAATTCTTATGGAGACATACTTATGATGAAAAACCATCCCTTCGGTGCCAAATAAAAAGAAGGAGAAATTATGAAACTTAAAGACAATTTTATGAAACATAAGATTTTTCTTCATTATGACAAGAAAGAATGCTAATCTCTTTCCCTAGGAATAGCTGTTATATAACTGAAGATAAATGCCTTTTAACTTGAGACTAAAAATTAAACGAATGTTCATGTTGGATGAAATCCTTATCTCACTTAGAATTGAGATAAGAGTTAGAGCTTTGTGAGTGAGAAAACAAAACACAAACTTTGTAATTTTGTGCCATATTTGTAGCCTGTGTTATGGCAATGGTAAAAAATCTTATTCTAACCCTGCCTAACTGAAATGCATCCACATCAGTTACTAGTGACTGAAGTGTGTAGGCTGTATTTTTCTAATTAAAGGATAAGGTTGTGATGTATTTTGCCACAAGAAAGAGATTAATGAAATGTTTAAGCAAGTGTGAAATTTTTAATATTCACCAACTATCTGAATATTTACCAAACAGTTAAAATTCACCAACTTACTAGAAGATTCATTGCAAAAATAAAATAAGCTGTGTGCCAGATAATATTGTCCTTAATTACTAGAAATGCTTTCTAAAAGAACACTTCTAGGAGTTTAAATATTTAAGTGTTCCTCTATTTCTAAAAAAAATCTATAAATGCAGCACCATTTTATATCAGAGGACTGGCCCTGTGGTGTATTTAGAATCATAATTACAGACTTTAGTCATGAAAATAAGTTTAATATTTTATTACTTACTGTTAGCACAGCTTTGCCAATAAAGTTAAAAAGAAAGTTAATTGGAATCTGCTGCATTTTGTGCATCAAGCACATCACTACACCTACTCACTGAGAGCAATAACATCACAGAAGTGTTCCCTAAAAGCACAGTCTAAATGAAATGGGTAACACAGTTACAGATATTAATGCAGAACATGAGTAGGAATATTAATGATTATAAGAAAGAAGAAGAAAAGAAAACGACTAAATTTTCAGAAGGCTAGAATTACAAGTTTTGCAGTTTTTTTAGTGTTTTACTGAGGTGTACTTTCTCTGTAAATCATGGAAATAATGGAGGAATTAAATCTCCAACATCATTCAAGGAAAAACATTTGATTAGACCAGAATCACATACATTCATTCAGGCAGAGCTGTCATTTTATTTTATTTTGCAATCCCCAAACACCACTAGGTGAAAAAAAGGCCATTATTGTTACCTAAAGTGTTGTGTATTTTCCTTCCAGTTGAACTTAGAACACAGTCAGCAAATGGCACTCACATTGGGGAGGTATTCTCCTAAATATATGGTGTTACCATTGAAGAAACCTCTATGCGTATACATGTGGAAGCAGCATTTTGGATAAAAATAAACTCCCCAGCTTTAGCCTCCAAAAGGTAGGTTTCCAGGCTAAATTGCTTTTCCAGATTCCCTCAGTTGGAGTCTTTACAGACAGATAGGTGCCTATAAATGTAATTATCCCATCAGTATTCCACTGCTATTACAGAATGATCTGCTCTAAAGGGATGTCTGTGTATTCCTGATAATTATAAAACAGACCTGGATCATCATCACAGTTGACTAAAATTAAAATAAATGAGTCCTTATTTTACAGGCTATTTAATAAATAGTGTCTACCTCTTACATAGAATCATAGAATCACAGACTCATAGAAACCCTAGGTTGGAAAGGATGCACTGGATCATCGAATCCAACCATTCCCATCAATCACTAAACTCTGCTCCTCAGCACCACACCCATCCATCTTTTAAACACCTCCAGGGAAGGTGAATCAACCACCTCTCTGGGCAGACTGTTCCAGTGCCCAATGACCCTTTCTGTGAAATATTTTTTTCTAATGTCCTGTCTAAACCTCCCTCTTGTCCTGTCCCCTGTCA
>WAAB01009208.1:60800-70857 GCA_013389865.1 Piaya cayana | reverse complement strand
CTCCTCCAGGCAGCTTTCTAGACAGACTTCTCCTAGTTGGTAGCACTGTACATAGACAATAAAATACTTCAAAGTAACACAGTATCAAGTGCTCCTCTATCTCTTCATTTCTTTATATGAGGCAGTGGTTGTTCCATTTTAGGGAATACTCCATTAAAACAACTACTGGATAACAAAGGGACTAAGATAAGTAGTGATAACTGAGGACTCTAAATAGCTTATTTTCAGGTTTTTGTCTTTTGAAACATTTTACTTGTGTCTTGTACATTTGTTATGCTAGTCTGTGTGATACAAGCTCATCATCAAGCTCACAGAGTAGCATAGAAGCCCAAATAATATCCTGACAAGTATTCCCAGGCCCATCACTAGATCAGCCCATGATAGGCTTATCTTCACAAGTCCATAGGAGTACAGGGACATGATGGCAAGTGGGGCCCTAACTCACGGGCTCAGAGAAAGGGACACCCTATTTAGGTTTTTCTCAGGATAATCTCAGGCTTATCTCAGCCTCAGTGCCCAGATGTGAAATACCTCATGATGAGTCAATGACAGGCTGCCTTTGGGACTTAGATGGGTTGCTGTCTAGGAGTATGAGACATGTTATGGGATGCAGGAGAAGAGCATTATGATAGTCCACAGGACTTAATATGGAAAGTTTAGGGAGGAAACAAAAGACAGGGAAATGGATTAATCCAGATGATTTGATGAGGAACAAGTGCGTGAAAATAGTCAATAAGGGCCAATCAAATATAAAGAATATGGAGGTCAGTACTCTTAGAACTGACCCAGAACTGAACACAGTATTCAAGGAGCGGTCTCACCAATGCTGAGTACGGAGGGAGAATAACCGACCTGGACCTGCTCGTCACACCGTTTGTGATACAAGCCAGGATGACATTGGCCTCCTTGGCCACCTGGGCACACTGCTGCCTCATGTTCAGTCGGCTGTCAACCAACAGCCCCAGGTCTTTCTCCACCAGGCAGCTTTCTAGACAGACTTCTCCCCCAAAGCTGGGGCCATATATATGTGGCCATATGTGTGGCCATAAGCTATGCCTGAGCAGCACAGTCTCTCCTGCCTTCTCATTGAATAATTTTCTAACTGCTTACTGGGGGAGAGATTTTCTATTATGTGTGCTTGTATGTGCATGAGGTCATGGGTGCAACTGGATTTCGTCATGAGTCAGGGAGCCTGTGTGATTGTAGTACCAGTAGCTGGAGAAACTGAAGTGAGTGGACATAAGCTGCATCATCTGAAGTAGTACCATGGGTCATAGGGGCTTGTGTATCCATGGTGCCAAAACCTGGAGCAAGGAAGGTCTGGGTACCAGTAGCTGGGCTGGGACAATGGGCTGGAGGATTCATGTAACTGAGTACCAATGAACAGGGAGATCCGACTGAATGCAAGCCCCTGGGGTAGGACCAGGTGTTGGAAAGATTTGGGTCTGTAGTGCCAGCAAGTGGAGTGAGTGAGGGTTGGCAAGTGAATGTGTGGGCACCTCAGTGAAGGTCAAGCTGGACTAGCCAGTATGCGTGTGATGTGACCTGGGAGGAGATCTCTCTCCAGGTGAGACCACAGGGAAGTTTGCAACCGGGGAATCTGGGGAGTCTTGGCCAGTTGCCAGAGAAATTACACTTTGAGGTCAATTGGAAAACCTGGGTCTGTGCATGTGTGTGTCTTTAATGTCTGTGTGAGTCTGGCCTTGAGGACTCATATGTCCCAGTCCCAGCAACTGGGCAAACTGAGATCCAGAAACAGCTACTGGGCAGACTAAGCGTCTGAGTCCAGTTGCTGCAGGAGTCCAAATTTCACAGACAGTAGAAGCAGAGGCAGANGACAGACTTCTCCTAGTTGGTAGCACTGTACATAGACAATAAAATACTTCAAAGTAACACAGTATCAAGTCCTCCTCTATCTCTTCATTTCTTTATATGAGGCAGTGGTTGTTCCATTTTAGGGAATACTCCATTAAAACAACTACTGGATAACAAAGGGACTAAGATAAGTAGTGATAACTGAGGACTCTAAATAGCTTATTTTCAGGTTTTTGTCTTTTGAAACATTTTACTTGTGTCTTGTACATTTGTTATGCTAGTCTGTGTGATACAAGCTCATCATCAAGCTCACAGAGTAGCATAGAAGCCCAAATAATATCCTGACAAGTATTCCCAGGCCCATCACTAGATCAGCCCATGATAGGCTTATCTTCACAAGTCCATAGGAGTACAGGGACATGATGGCAAGTGGGGCCCTAACTCAAGGACTCAGAGAAAGGGACACCCTATTTAGGTTTTTCTCAGGATAATCTCAGGCTTATCTCAGCCTCAGTGCCCAGATGTGAAATACCTCATGATGAGTCAATGACAGGCTGCCTTTGGGACTTAGATGGGTTGCTGTCTAGGAGTATGAGACATGTTATGGGATGCAGGAGAAGAGCATTATGATAGTCCACAGGACTTAATATGGAAAGTTTAGGGAGGAAACAAAAGACAGGGAAATGGATTAATCCAGATGATTTGATGAGGAACAAGTGCGTGAAAATAGTCAATAAGGGCCAATCAAATATAAAGAATATGGAGGTCAGTACTCTTAGAACTGACCCAGAACTGAACACAGTATTCAAGGAGCGGTCTCACCAATGCTGAGTACAGAGGGAGAATAACCGACCTGGACCTGCTCGTCACACCGTTTGTGATACAAGCCAGGATGACATTGGCCTCCTTGGCCACCTGGGCACACTGCTGCCTCATGTTCAGTCGGCTGTCAACCAACAGCCCCAGGTCTTTCTCCACCAGGCAGCTTTCTAGACAGACTTCTCCCCCAAAGCTGGGGCCATATATATGTGGCCATATGTGTGGTCATAAGCTATGCCTGAGCAGCACAGTCTCTCCTGCCTTCTCATTGAATAATTTTCTAACTGCTTACTGGGGGAGAGATTTTCTATTATGTGTGCTTGTATGTGCATGAGGTCATGGGTGCAACTGGATTTCGTCATGAGTCAGGGAGCCTGTGTGATTGTAGTACCAGTAGCTGGAGAAACTGAAGTGAGTGGACATAAGCTGCATCATCTGAAGTAGTACCATGGGTCATAGGGGCTTGTGTATCCATGGTGCCAAAACCTGGAGCAAGGAAGGTCTGGGTACCAGTAGCTGGGCTGGGACAATGGGCTGGAGGATTCATGTAACTGAGTACCAATGAACAGGGAGATCCGACTGAATGCAAGCCCCTGGGGTAGGACCAGGTGTTGGAAAGATTTGGGTCTGTAGTGCCAGCAAGTGGAGTGAGTGAGGGTTGGCAAGTGAATGTGTGGGCACCTCAGTGAAGGTCAAGCTGGACTAGCCAGTATGCGTGTGATGTGACCTGGGAGGAGATCTCTCTCCAGGTGAGACCACAGGGAAGTTTGCAACCGGGGAATCTGGGGAGTCTTGGCCAGTTGCCAGAGAAATTACACTTTGAGGTCAATTGGAAAACCTGGGTCTGTGCATGTGTGTGTCTTTAATGTCTGTGTGAGTCTGGCCTTGAGGACTCATATGTCCCAGTCCCAGCAACTGGGCAAACTGAGATCCAGAAACAGCTACTGGGCAGACTAAGCGTCTGAGTCCAGTTGCTGCAGGAGTCCAAATTTCACAGACAGTAGAAGCAGAGGCAGATATCCTGGGAAGAATATAGAGATGTTGTCTGGTTTTGTGGTTGTGTGGGGATGGGGCCAGGAAGGCCAAGGAATGAATGGAAATAAACTTGGCAAACCATGAAAAGAATAACAAGAGCTTCTACAGATACATCAGCCAGAAAAAGAAGGTCAAAGAAAGTCTACCCTATCCAATAAGTAGGACTGGCAAACCCAACAACAACTCTCTCAACTTTTCTTCACAGCAGGGGTGAAGAAGCTAAGTCATGGTTGTTCAGCCTGGAGAAGAGAAGGCTGTGGGAGACTTTATTATGACTACTTAAAGGGGGATTACAAGAAAGATGGGGAGAGGTGTTTTTTTTTAGCAAAGCCTGTTGTGATAGGACAAGGGATAACATTTTTAAACTAAAAGAAGGTAGATTTAGACTAGATAAAAGGAAGAAATTTTTTCATGATGAGGGAGGTGAAACACTGGAACAGGTTTCCCAGAGAGATGGCAAGTGTCTCATCCTTGGAAACATTCAAGATCAGGTTGGACAAGGTTCTGAGCAACCTAATCTTGTTGAAGATGTCTCTACTCATTGCAAGGGGGGTGGACTAGATTCCTTTTAAAAGTCCTTTCCAACAATTTTATGATTCTATGTTTTATAATAAGAGGGGGAAAGCTCAGAAGAAAATAACATTTTGCAACATTTTTTTTTAACATTAATGAAATAATGTGGGAACTGCTATATAGAAAATCATATTTATTTCTAAAACTAAGTAAAGTGTTCAGTTCGGCTTGACTAATTTTCACCAAATATATGGTGAAAAAAATCCAGCCAGAACAAAGAAATACACATGATACATTTGCAGAAATAATGACTGAAGAATTGAAAATAAAATGACCAGAAGAACATGAAATATATTAATTGTAAGTTTACGGACCAAGGAAATAAACAGGTGACAGATGTGAACAGATGGGTGTTGGAGGGTAAGTGGGGGAACTATTCATCAGAGAACATAGTTTTGAAAAATAAATAATAGTTGCTGGTGGCCACTTAAAATATTTTAAAGATAATGTTTTTCTTCTTCATTGTCTTAAGGCAATTGCCACTGACAATGAACTTAGAAGCATAACATAAAGAACAATACATTACTGTAGAAGTGGACTGCATAAAAGTGAATGTCTTGAGAAACAAGACATTTCTTCATGCAAGCACACCTGAGTCATATGTTATAAATCAACAGGTACTCAAATCTTTTACTGTAGCTAAAATCCAGCTTTTGCATTCAAGGTAAATTTGAAAAGCAGTTCATGTTCCTGCCACACTCTACAGAATAATGAAATATCTTTTCAAGGTAATATATTGCCTGCCATGTCTATCTAGTGTCACAGCAAGAAGACGACTAACTTGTTCACACAGCCAATGCTTCATTCAGCTGTTCCCTTGAGTACTGAAGGTTATAGATCTAAATTTCTAGGATGCTATGAAGAATAGCAGGAAAGGGAAAAGATGTAATCCCCTGGGGTTTATATATATATAAACAAGCAATTATGTTTATATATATAAGCAATTTTTTAAATTTGGTTGTTTAATTGCATACAATTTAGAGTTCATCAATGAAGTTGATCCTAAGTTACTAAGAACAGGCTAGCCTGCTGTACAAACATTTTCATGTTTTATTCCTGTTCATTTCTTTCAAATAAGGAGTTAAGTTACAATTTTCTGAAAGAAAAAGAAGGTCAAAGAAAGTCTACCCTATCCAATAAGTAGGACTGGCAAACCCAACAACAACTCTCTCAACTTTTCTTCACAGCAGGGGTGAAGAAGCTAAGTCNTTGTTGCTCCTGAACTTGTTTTTCAATCAAAATATTCAGCTGTTTACATAACAAAATATTCAGTAAACCACACTCTGTCCTGTGAAGATCTATTATCATGATGGTTCACTNACAACTCTCTCAACTTTTCTTCACAGCAGGGGTGAAGAAGCTAAGTCATGGTTGTTCAGCCTGGAGAAGAGAAGGCTGTGGGAGACTTTATTATGACTACTTAAAGGGGGATTACAAGAAAGATGGGGAGAGGTGTTTTTTTTTAGCAAAGCCTGTTGTGATAGGACAAGGGATAACATTTTTAAACTAAAAGAAGGTAGATTTAGACTAGATAAAAGGAAGAAATTTTTTCATGATGAGGGAGGTGAAACACTGGAACAGGTTTCCCAGAGAGATGGCAAGTGTCTCATCCTTGGAAACATTCAAGATCAGGTTGGACAAGGTTCTGAGCAACCTAATCTTGTTGAAGATGTCTCTACTCATTGCAAGGGGGGTGGACTAGATTCCTTTTAAAAGTCCTTTCCAACAATTTTATGATTCTATGTTTTATAATAAGAGGGGGAAAGCTCAGAAGAAAATAACATTTTGCAACATTTTTTTTTAACATTAATGAAATAATGTGGGAACTGCTATATAGAAAATCATATTTATTTCTAAAACTAAGTAAAGTGTTCAGTTCGGCTTGACTAATTTTCACCAAATATATGGTGAAAAAAATCCAGCCAGAACAAAGAAATACACATGATACATTTGCAGAAATAATGACTGAAGAATTGAAAATAAAATGACCAGAAGAACATGAAATATATTAATTGTAAGTTTACGGACCAAGGAAATAAACAGGTGACAGATGTGAACAGATGGGTGTTGGAGGGTAAGTGGGGGAACTATTCATCAGAGAACATAGTTTTGAAAAATAAATAATAGTTGCTGGTGGCCACTTAAAATATTTTAAAGATAATGTTTTTCTTCTTCATTGTCTTAAGGCAATTGCCACTGACAATGAACTTAGAAGCATAACATAAAGAACAATACATTACTGTAGAAGTGGACTGCATAAAAGTGAATGTCTTGAGAAACAAGACATTTCTTCATGCAAGCACACCTGAGTCATATGTTATAAATCAACAGGTACTCAAATCTTTTACTGTAGCTAAAATCCAGCTTTTGCATTCAAGGTAAATTTGAAAAGCAGTTCATGTTCCTGCCACACTCTACAGAATAATGAAATATCTTTTCAAGGTAATATATTGCCTGCCATGTCTATCTAGTGTCACAGCAAGAAGACGACTAACTTGTTCACACAGCCAATGCTTCATTCAGCTGTTCCCTTGAGTACTGAAGGTTATAGATCTAAGTTTCTAGGATGCTATGAAGAATAGCAGGAAAGGGAAAAGATGTAATCCCCTGGGGTTTATATATATATAAACAAGCAATTATGTTTATATATATAAGCAATTTTTTAAATTTGGTTGTTTAATTGCATACAATTTAGAGTTCATCAATGAAGTTGATCCTAAGTTACTAAGAACAGGCTAGCCTGCTGTACAAACATTTTCATGTTTTATTCCTGTTCATTTCTTTCAAATAAGGAGTTAAGGTACAATTTTCTGAATGAGTCTTAATACTATGTTTTTTATGTTGCTCCTGAACTTGTTTTTCAATCAAAATATTCAGCTGTTTACATAACAAAATATTCAGTAAACCACACTCTGTCCTGTGAAGGTCTATTATGATGGTTCACGGATAAGCATTGGCTTTCCTGCATACATAACCATCTCCCATATACAGTTCAAGCTGTCATTAATAAAGTTCTTAAGGGAAAAATGATTGGGCCATATCCAACAGCCCAAGAAAGGCATCAGCTGATCCAGCTCCATCATTCAGGGTTCAATGAATGGTAAGGATGAAGGTTTATTCCTAGAAGACACATGTGCACAGACCACGTGTATGTGTCACATATAGAATCAGAGCTGGACACAATACTCCAGGTGGAGCCTCACCACAGTGNGGAACAGGTTTCCCAGAGAGATGGCAAGTGTCTCATCCTTGGAAACATTCAAGATCAGGTTGGACAAGGTTCTGAGCAACCTAATCTTGTTGAAGATGTCTCTACTCATTGCAAGGGGGGTGGACTAGATTCCTTTTAAAAGTCCTTTCCAACAATTTTATGATTCTATGTTTTATAATAAGAGGGGGAAAGCTCAGAAGAAAATAACATTTTGCAACATTTTTTTTTAACATTAATGAAATAATGTGGGAACTGCTATATAGAAAATCATATTTATTTCTAAAACTAAGTAAAGTGTTCAGTTCGGCTTGACTAATTTTCACCAAATATATGGTGAAAAAAATCCAGCCAGAACAAAGAAATACACATGATACATTTGCAGAAATAATGACTGAAGAATTGAAAATAAAATGACCAGAAGAACATGAAATATATTAATTGTAAGTTTACGGACCAAGGAAATAAACAGGTGACAGATGTGAACAGATGGGTGTTGGAGGGTAAGTGGGGGAACTATTCATCAGAGAACATAGTTTTGAAAAATAAATAATAGTTGCTGGTGGCCACTTAAAATATTTTAAAGATAATGTTTTTCTTCTTCATTGTCTTAAGGCAATTGCCACTGACAATGAACTTAGAAGCATAACATAAAGAACAATACATTACTGTAGAAGTGGACTGCATAAAAGTGAATGTCTTGAGAAACAAGACATTTCTTCATGCAAGCACACCTGAGTCATATGTTATAAATCAACAGGTACTCAAATCTTTTACTGTAGCTAAAATCCAGCTTTTGCATTCAAGGTAAATTTGAAAAGCAGTTCATGTTCCTGCCACACTCTACAGAATAATGAAATATCTTTTCAAGGTAATATATTGCCTGCCATGTCTATCTAGTGTCACAGCAAGAAGACGACTAACTTGTTCACACAGCCAATGCTTCATTCAGCTGTTCCCTTGAGTACTGAAGGTTATAGATCTAAGTTTCTAGGATGCTATGAAGAATAGCAGGAAAGGGAAAAGATGTAATCCCCTGGGGTTTATATATATATAAACAAGCAATTATGTTTATATATATAAGCAATTTTTTAAATTTGGTTGTTTAATTGCATACAATTTAGAGTTCATCAATGAAGTTGATCCTAAGTTACTAAGAACAGGCTAGCCTGCTGTACAAACATTTTCATGTTTTATTCCTGTTCATTTCTTTCAAATAAGGAGTTAAGGTACAATTTTCTGAATGAGTCTTAATACTATGTTTTTTATGTTGCTCCTGAACTTGTTTTTCAATCAAAATATTCAGCTGTTTACATAACAAAATATTCAGTAAACCACACTCTGTCCTGTGAAGGTCTATTATGATGGTTCACGGATAAGCATTGGCTTTCCTGCATACATAACCATCTCCCATATACAGTTCAAGCTGTCATTAATAGAGTTCTTAAGGGAAAAATGATTGGGCCATATCCAACAGCCCAAGAAAGGCATCAGCTGATCCAGCTCCATCATTCAGGGTTCAATGAATGGTAAGGATGAAGGTTTATTCCTAGAAGACACATGTGCACAGACCACGTGTATGTGTCACATATAGAATCAGAGCTGGACACAATACTCCAGGTGGAGCCTCACCACAGTGGGAGTAGTGGGGTGGAATCACTTATAATAGCAAGAATGCAATTATCTGTAATTTTTCTACCCATGCAAAACAACTTATAGAATAGAACAAGAACATGATTCATACATAACACTGCAAACCTCCAAATTAACCCATGGATAAGATGTGTTTCTCAGTCCTCTAAAGGTTTAAAGAAATAAGTTTTCATCTGCCATAAATAAGCAAGGTAAGGCAAGGTAAAAGACAGATTTACTACCTGCTTTCCTTCCTCACCTGAAAAATCAGTTCCTGAAAAAGCATATTTTACTTCCTCAGTGTTAGTCAGGCCTTGCAAACCGAACCAGCCTCCAAGTCAAATCGTTCCAGTGTGCACCTAAGTTCTTTTTAATTAAATGCATATTACCTAATGAATTCATATTTACAATACCTTCTCAAGCTTACTTAAAATATCTATAGAATTATACATGTCCTATAATTTACAAAAATGTGCCTGTCATCCACTACCCTGGGCCTTGCAACTTACCTGGACTACTTACCTAACAAATTCTCAGCTGAAGGGCATTTACACCAATGCACACAGCATGGGGAATAAGAAGGAAGAGCTGGAAGCTGTCGTAGGGCAAGGAGGCTATGATGTTGTTGCCATCACAGGAACATGGTGGGATGATTTATATAACTGGAGTACATGTGTGGTTGGGTACAAACTCCTCAGGCAGGATATGAAGGGTAGGAGAGGAGGAGGGGTAACTCTCTTTGTAAGGGAGGACTTGGACACCATTGAGATGGATTGTGGTGATGAGGAGATTGAGTGCCTGTGGGTTAAAATCAGAGGAGCCCATAAGAAGATAGATTTTATGATGGGAGTCTGTTACAGGCCACTCAGCCAAGGAGAAGCAGCTGATGAGCTCTTCTATAAACAGCTGGGGTTAATCTCTAGATCAATGCCACTTGTTCTTATGGGAGACTTCAATCTCCCTGATATCTGCTGG
>WAAB01009208.1:47305-59908 GCA_013389865.1 Piaya cayana | reverse complement strand
CCTTCTATGACAAAGTGACTCAGCTGCTGGATGAGGGAAAGGCTGTGGATGTGGTCTTCCTGGACTTCAGCAAAGCCTTTGACACAGTTTCTCACAGCATTCTGCTACAGAAACTGTCAGCCTCTGGCCTGGACAGGCACACACTCTATGATCTATGCACAGCTGTTTTGTCTGATTCATTTCCTTTAAGACCTATTCTTGATTTTACATGGTGGGTAACACTCTGAACAATATTCCTTGTTCATTTAAAACAATTATATTTTTAAATTAGTGATCTGTTTTCCCTTTTGTTTCATGTCCTTTTTTCTCAATTGTCTGTCATACAAAAGAAGTTGGACAGGCAGATGTTGTTCCAGTGCAGCACCTAAACACCTGGATAAGTTTAAGTGTGCGGATATTTCCTCTAGGAAGTGGTTTTATTGTCCGCTAAAAAAAAACGGCAATATGTTTTCTATTGATTTCTTTTACAACAGAATGTAAGCTATTTGTTAGCAACTGCAAGATATGGTAGAACATCTGTGATAAGAATGAGTACCTGCAGTATGCTGCTTGATTCCACTTTATATGACAGATTAACATATGAAGTACCCTGCAGCTTGATATTTTCAGATCTTTGCCCATGTGCTGCTTTACCTGTATACATTGCTGTTCAAAGAACTGAGAAAAAGAATTTTCCACTTTATATGTCAGGTGCATTGTATTTTGACTGCGAGGAGTGTTTGTTTTATTTTCCTCATACAATAGAAAGCAAAATAGTCTTCAGTCATATCCGTCCATATGTAAACAATACTTTTTTTTCCTAGTTTTTTTTTCACAGAAATAAATCTGCAGAATCTAGGAAGGCACAGAATAATGGAAACTCAGAATAAAGTCCTCTCTTCTTATTTGGCACTCTTCCAAATACTATTGAAATACTAGATGACAGAAGTTGCTGATTATGCTTTATGTTTGAGGATGTGTCTTTTTTTCCTTCCTTATTCAAAATTTATTGAAAATTTATTGAAAATTTATTTAGAAATAGGGAGATTCTGGAATTAGTACAGCGAGCAAAATGATGGTTTGGATCATTAGTATCTTGAAAAGGGCCTTTGAATCTTTAAGCAGATCTGGGGTACTAGAACTGGAGTTGCTAAATAATGCTTTTTCCAGAAAGATAAACAGAGCAGTGACTATTGATATTTTTCTTTAAACAACAGCTCTGAAATGACTTAATCTTACAATGGCTTAAGGGATTTTTTTTGCACAGTAGGGGATATACACTGCAGCAGCAATCTCTGTTGTTACAATCTTGTTTGGAATTCCAGAAATCCATATCCATTTCATTTATAAACCTGTTGTCTCATAACTGAATTAGTTTACTAGGTGCTTTCACAAGTTGAAATATAGAAAATAGATTGGCAATTATTACTCTTAAGATGACTGTTCTTTTGCATTTTGGCAACAAACCAAAGGCTCAGACCAGATATGTTTAACACCGGGAAATGTATAGGATGAAATAATTCCCCCAAGATACTTGTGTTTGTATTCTTAGACATAAAGAAGATTTAGCAAATTAATGCCTTTGAAAATTCAATTTCTGATAGTGAGAATATACAAACAGATGAATCAATATTTGAAACGGAATTTTCAGAACAGTTGTGGAAGCATAATTTGTAGAATTGAGAATCACCAGATTGTCCAGCTGCCTGATAATTATGCTCAAATGGCTTTAAATATTTATTTTGGAGGATGCAGTTATAGTGATTTTCATCAGAGAAAACCATGGTTTGCTTTTTCAAAAACAATTTTCAGGTATTCCTAGAAATGTGAGACATGGGGTGCTATTGACATAGATGTATGTTACTTTAGATAACTTTAGGTAACTTTATATATAGGGATCTTCAGAAGATCAGTTTAGTATATGTTTACAGTTCAAGAGTTCCTGCTTTTCAGCTTTTCTGGAAGGAGAAGTGTGAAAGGATAGGAATGGAAATGTGTAAACTGTACTGTGTATGCCATCCAGGTAACTGGTCTTGAGTGTGAGGGAAGCTCTGGACATAGGAGAAACATTGCAAAGGATGAAAATCACAGTTATCTTAGTACTCCACTTCTCATCTGGGCTATATTAAACAGGATGCAGCTGAGTGTTTACAAATACTTTTGAATACTTCACACAATGAAAACAATAGCTTCCAGAGGGACATAGATTTCTGTGCAATTATTTGTGTGCCATTGTGACAGAAACAAAAGGAAAGTATGATACACTGAACAAATTTTGGTCCTGCCATAATGCTAAATAAAAGTGTTTGTTCTTTTAGAAGAGGTCCCCTTCTGGCCTCACTCCCATATAAAAAAAAAAAAAGAACAAAGCTTTCATTCAAAGCATTTGATTAAAAATATCACTTGAAAAAAGCAGGTCTAGAAATGAGAACGTTGCTATGAATACCACCCAATGAAAGAGCATGGCTAATCTTCTTTATATTATTTTCATTTCACTGCTGAATTATTAAACAGCAATTTTTCTACTGCTTTGAACTCTGAAATAGCATTTTCTGCAATACTTATGCTCTCTGGTATACAGCATCAATCAAATCTGGCTGCCACAGATTTCAAATAGCTTGTTGGAAAAATGAGGTGATTTAACATGTTGCCTGTACTGAACCACTTGACAAAGCTGCAAAGTAGTAAGAACATTTCCATTAAAAATAATTGTCCATTATTGGCCTCCTAATGGGGTTTTGGTTAATTGACAGTTATTTACATGTGAAATATTAAGGCGATTTAAACTGGTCCTTAACCCTCTCCTGTTCTTCATTTACTTTACTATAAAGGCAAAAGAAAAACTACAAATGGAGCTATTGCTGAACTGAGGGATTTAGCAACGTCTCTGCTCAATAATAAGAGGGAGCTGGAGCATGCTGTAGAATTAATCAGTGTTACACCATCATCAGATCACATACAGAAGAATGCATCAAGGTACTATCAGTCAGACTCCAATTAATCAAGCTGCAAAGGAGGTCCCCATCCTTCATCTAGGGTAATATGTACCTTTTTGCATCATACTACATCACTGCAGGAATGTAGCTGACGACCATGTCTCTATAATCAACCTCCTCATTCATAACAATAGAAAAAAAATCCCTTATAAATAGGCTACTTGGTATTTGTTCACTGGGAAGAAATTTAACTTCTTATTTCTGTATCATCAGGAAGAAGTGATAGCTGATACTTTAAACATAGTTCCCATTGTCCTACAATATAGTGAAAGAATGATTTCTCTTGCTATTAAATATGGAGTAGTTTGGATTGGACATTACATGAGTTAAAGTAAGAACAAGCAAATAAATAAGGGTTGGACACCCAGAAATCAGAAATCAAGTAAAACCAATTATTTTGTGTTCGGAAGTATTGCAACCTAAATAAAAAATAACAGACTGTCTGTAAATTGCTGTTGATAACTTAAGCTGTTCTCTGGCTGTTTTCAGAGAAAAATCTTGTGACCGAGATGAACATGACAATGGGGTTGAGCATATTGTGCATACACTGATATTTCAGCATACAGGCTCTTTGAGTCAGGTGATTTGGAAGCTGTGAGGTAAACAGAGGCCTGGCAGGAAAAGAAAGAGATTGACCAGGCTGCTACAAAGTTCACTAGCTGACATCTAGCCTGCTGCCTGGGAACAAGGTGGTGGCAGTGGGAGCAGGAGATGGACAACCTTAAACCTACTCTGATCCTGCATAGAGGTTGCAAAAGGGGACTGCGGGACAGTGGGAAAGGAGGTCAGATGGCTGCAGGCTGAACAGGTGCCATGGAGGCCCCTGGTAACTGATACCTGTTATCACTGGTTTGCCAGCAGGACATGTGATACCTCGGCTGGGAAGAAGGACACATGACAGAACTGCCAGATGAATGAGGCTTGGCAGGGGATGGAAAATGGAGCCTTCAGCCAAAAGTGGGGAATTAGTCAGGTCCATTCTGGATACAGAACATTGTGAATAAAATGGAGTTCATTCACTTTCCCTATCTAACCTTGTCTTTATTGTGTTTTCATATGTGTGCATTGTTGTTTTATTTTATGCATTTATTATTTTTAATAGGATAAAACATAATATTTTTAACTAGATGTGAAGTAGTTTGTTAGAAATGTGCAGAAGAAAACCTAATTCTAAATCTCCAAAATATTCTTATTTTGCAGAGGAAAAAAAATTTTTGTAAGAAAAATATACAGTTTTCCTATCATCCACATAAAGAAGTGAAAATGAAAGACTCAACTTTTTAAAAACAGTATGTATAAAATTAAGTTTCTAGTTGCTTATTAATATTAACATGAGTAGAGTTAAACAGCACGTGAAAAGAGATATCTAAACTAAACCTTAGGCAGCTAGGTATAGAAATCTTGGCTTAAGAAGGGCACAACATATGCATTCATCCACCATTAGTGATTTTGGCTTAGTGAATTGGCCAGGAACAGTGACAGATTCCTGCCTTGTCAGCACTTGAATTTGAAGGAGGCAGGGGTGTGGTTATACAGAGCCAGGAAACAAATAAACACTTGATTGCAACACCATATCATACTTGTTCTCTTTCATTCAAAACAAATTTCCAACCTTTTATGTTATTAATGACAATCAGTCTGCTGGACTATTTTATCTGACTGTGCTTTGTTCTGACAGCTGTATATATACCAAGTTTTTCAGAACATTAGAGGGCTTATATTTGATTCTTCAAGTCTGAATTTCATGTCCATTCATCAATATTTTCATAATTCATCACTGTCAATTCATCAGTATTTTCATGAAGGTATGGTCTGTCTTATTCACACAATATTGGAAGTAGCTCTCTTCAGAGTTAAATTTTTTAAAAAACCAGAAAAATACAGTCAGTATTGTACTGTAAATTTGAAGGTAGAACTGTTCATTGATCAAGAATGTCCAAACTACACCCAAAGGGTTTGAACTGCATTGAGAACTTCTGGACACATTTCCTTTTTTTCCTCCTTTTTTTTTTTTCTATGAAAAAGTATTAAACACTTTTTGTAGTGATGCCAATTCACAGTCTTCAGTTCCATTTGGTTTCCATCCTTAATACTGTGAAAACAAAGGATCCAAACTTTTCTTTAAAATTTAATATCTACATAACTGTGAGTCATTCTAACCTTATTAAGCAATGACTGCTGTAAGACCTAGTGTCTATGGGATTCTCAGGAGATCACATCTCAGGTCATCTACAGACTTTTCTGTGTATGAGGCAAAACAATTAATCGTTTACCCCACAATGCATTATCCCTTTCTGTGAAATGAAGATAATATTCTCAAATCCAGTGTTCTTTTTACAAGGAAAATTGTTAATAACAGTGAGGAACCCAAATACTATAATGTTGAGACTTGTATAGGTAAATTGTTAGTATGTATGATGGGTTAATGATATTATGCCTTTTTGCAACAGACTGTTGCTGGAAAGTGGTCGTGTTGTGAAATGCTTTGAATGCTGATAGTGTGTACTCCATAGAAGTACATAAGAATTACCTAAACCAAAATAGTTTGAACTGCAAGACAAAACAAATAGGAGGAATATTTTCAGTATGGATTCCTCTTAAAAAACACTAATGTGAGGTAGGTAGTTAAGAATGAAATAAACAAAACATAAAGGAAAAAAAATGGGAGAACTATCTATGAAATAAAAGCCCCTATAGATTACGAAGACATGGTAGAAAATTCATTTACTGTGATAAGCAAAAGTTGTTTTAATAAATAAATATGTTAAACAGCTTGAAGTAGAATGCAAGACCAGCAGAAATAAGAAAAGCAAGCACTAGTCATCCAGAAATATGTAAAGGCTCAAACAAATAATAAAAAAATAAAAGAATCCTTATCAATAAAAATGTCAAAAATATTTTTTTTAAAAGGGGAAAAAAATAAAGTACTGGAACAGGCTGAGAAAATCTTAACAAAGAAACAAGAAAATATCTGGACCATATACATCATACTGTATAGTATATAATAGCTTTTAATTCAAATTATTACAAATATTTTCCCTTTTATATATTTTACTGAACATTAACAGTTTTCCAAAGTTTGTTTGCTTTTTCCCTTGAACTTAAATAAAGAAGGTTTTTTTTCAGCTAAAAAGCAATGTTGTGAAAGCTGCAGAGGTCAGTCAAAATATTTTGATCTACTTTCTTTGAATTTAAACTTCCATATGTTCTAAAACTTTAAAATAAAAAAAAGTGCAAATTGAAAATAAAATATCAATTCAAAGTCAAGAAGAATTGAAAAGGAAATCAAAATCTATAAAATAACTCAAAATTTGAGAAAATAAGTTCTCTTCACACTAGGAGTTCAATGTCTTTCCAGCTGAGAATTTTCTGATGAGAAAATATATCATCAGGAATTTTTTTGTCAGTTGTAGGGCCTAGTTTTTGTAATGTTTTAGAAACAGATTGCATATTTTCAGAAACGGCCTTTATCTCACTATATGTTTTGTAAAGAAAGTAATACAGCAACCTGATTAGTGCCTCTGGATAGTGGTGCAATAATAATTTCTGAACAGACATCAGAAGTTGTGCCAGTTCACAGAGGTTTTTTTCTTTTCATACATAAGTCTCTGTAGCCAAACATACAGTCTATACATTGTCCATAAGCAACTTAAATATTAGCTTATGTTCATAGACAAATGGTAAAGAAATTTTAATTTCTACATAAACATGCCCAGAAATCCTATTCTGTGCCTATTTAGGAGGCTTAGTTGGTTTGCTTCTAAAATTTCATTGTCTTGTCTTCCTGTATCTTTCATTTAAAAGTTGTATGGAATGTTCATGTCCTTATGTAATTTAATAATCATTTGCAGGTTTCTGAAGCTTCATTTTGTAAAAATGAAGTTTACCTACTTGATACAGAAGGAACAAACTCTGAAGAACCCTGCAGTGCTGTTGTATAATATGATTCCTGCTAGCATCACAACCCAATGAGTCTTAGTGGGGGAGGGGGTAGGACTGTATGATATTTAAGGTCCCTTGCAATCCAAAACATCCTGTGATTCTATAGTGCAATCTTTCCAATTAGACATCACATTTAATGTGAGCAGTAACCAGTTACCTTACTGGCAGTTCCTGCAAAAGCAATCCAATTCTCTGCTCTTGCCTTCATCATTTCATGTCCTTATCAAGAAATGCATCAGGAAATTTAAATAATGAAAAGTAGGAGATATAATATATTCTTTATTATTAATTACTAAGTAGACAGATTTTTTGTTTAATTTACACTCTTACTTTCCTCTTTGAATATAGTCTTTTCTGGGGTTTTTAAAATAACATATAATACAAAAGTCAAGAAAGGCTGCTTAAGCTATTTATTGTGACCATTAGTATCTTTCTGCTTAAAACAGAGAAGCTCCATAGCAATTACTTTAAAGAAAGAGTAGGAAAATCTACTATAATACTCTACCAATCAAACAGGGATTCTTTTCTTTAGAAACAGTATTTCTGAATTTTTCAGTTCTCTTTTTTCTGACATCCAGTGGGTTAAAGCTTTTGCTTTGTGATCCAGGCTTAAGATCTCTCAGACTCTCTCTCTACACTCTTACTCTGATTCTGTCCTTTTTTTCAGTGCTTTCTGAAATGCCATCATGATTTAATGTTACCACATGTTGTAAATCAGTCCTCTGTACATAAAGCTTAGTACATTTGAACATGACAAACTTTTAATTTAAAGTGTTAAAGTAAGCAGCTGTGTATAATTAAACACAATATAACCTTGCTGTGCTAGGGTTGTAAAACAAAATGGCTATATTCTAGTAAGATAAGATGTCCAAATCCCAGGCAATAGCTTGTGTGTCTAGGACAACTGTCCATGGCCAGCCATCCATGTCCAACTCTCTGTGACCAGCTCTTCGTACAACAGCTCTACACAGCCGACTCTTCTTGGGGACAAGCCTACATAGGGAGGCCTAAGAGCCTGGCAGTGAAGGGTCTGGCAGATGTAGCCAGTCCTTCCCCTGGCACATGCCAAGCTCTGCAAAACATTTAAATGTCAGTAAGGGTACTTTCCAGGCGCTCAGGTGCTCCAGTGTAGAATTGTCCCTGTGGAACTGGTCATGTATAAGCATCCTGCAAATTCTTGTCCCATGGATAGTTGTCCTGAGCAGAGCTGGCTGCTGCAGAGTTGGCCATGGAGAATTATCCCTTTCTGAATGCCTGGTGTCCTGCCGGTACTTGTTTCCTTTTTCTCTACTGAAGTTATATATAAAAGTCCTACCCTCAAGGATACATAAAAGGCAATAGAAAGCCCAAGTCATGAACTGTGATTTGAGTTAGATGCAGAATAACCACTTGGTTACTCAGAAGTGACAAAACCTGATAGTGACTATGTGTTCGCTATTTATCTGGAGAACTGCAGTATGTAACAGTCACAGCAGTAGGTCAAGTTGCAACTGTTTATTCAGCTTCCCACACCAACTTTTCTGGCAGCAACTTAAACTGGTTACACCACTCTTGATAATCAAACTCCTAGTTTAAAGCCAAGACAGGTATGTTGACAATAGCTATAACACACTTAGACAACCTTTTTCTGTCACAGTCCTTGAAACTGAATGACTGAGGTTTTTTTCACAGATGGTACTATAGAATATGTGCAAGTGTTATCACTCAAAACTTCCTCAGCTCTTCTGTTTTCTATTGACAATATCTATTTGACAGTTCGTATGTGAAATAAGAATGAGGAAAGTATAACTGCTACCAGTAGAAACATGTGGTTAAGATTCACCTTTTCTAATTATTGTTTTTGTAAGTTACCTAAAAGTTACAGCTAAAAGCTATTCTTTGGCATTTTTAATTATTGTTATCAAATATTACTTATAATGCACTATGTGTCTTTTCTTTTTCATTCTTCCCCCCTTTTAAATGGCAAAATACTCTAGGGTTCACATATCCAGCAATATATTCCTGGTTCTAGCAGGCACATCTGTATTTATTGTATTTATTTCCATTCTAACCATCTCTTCCAGCTGGAACAGTGCATTGTCTGCTGGATGGAAATAAAAGATAAGAAAATAAAAAAACTCTCAGTCAGGAAATAAAACCAGATATGTAGGGTTCAATATTTCAAGGGGATTGTTTGTGGCTCCACAGAAGCCTGTGTTTGACAAGCCTGAATTTTGCATTACAAAATATTTACTAAGGGAAGAATGTTTTTCAACTCTGTCCTAGAGGAGAGAGAAATGCAGCGGTCATTACAAACTCTGGCATAGCTCTTTCTCATGCTTGTGTGGGTACACCACGAATTTAACCTTGCACGATTTTCTGCCTAGTGCTTCATCTGCAGTCATCCAGGTTTTTCAGTGGTTGACTTTTTGTGAGTCAGTCTCAGATCTGTGTAGAGTAATCACTGAGTTACAAGAAAGTTTCTAAGAGAATTGCTGAGGTATCAGAACCCTGAGCTGGAAGACAGAGACAGGAAGCAGGATAAACCCCCCCATAATCCATGAAGAAGCAGTTAATGAATTTCTACATCACCTGGGCAGTCACAAGTGCACAAGGCCAGGTGGAGTCCAAGACAGAATACTGAGGAAGATGGCAAAGGAGATTGCCAACTAGTCTCCATTATTTATCAACAGTCCTGGTTAACAGGGGAGGTCCTAGATCACTGGAGGATTTCCATAGTGATGCCCATCTACAAAAGTGGCTAGAAAGAGGATCTGGTTAATTACATACCTAACAGCATGACCTCCATACCAAGGAAGGTTATGAAGCAATTCATCTTGGATGCGCTCACCAGGCATGTGCAGGACAACATGGGGACCAGGCCCACCCAGCATGGGTTCATGACAGGTAAGTCCTGTTTGACTAGCCTTATCTCCTTCTATGACCAAGTGACCCACCTAGTAGACAAGAGAAAGGCTGTGGATGTCATCTTCCTCAACTTCAGTAAAATCTTTGTCACTCTCTCCCACAGCATCTTCCTAGAGAAGGTGGTGGCTCATTACTTAGGCAGGTGTACTGGGTAAAAAATTGGCTGGATTGCCAGACCCAGAGAGTTGCTGTAAACAGAGATAAATTGAGTTGGCAGCCAGTTACAAGTGGTATTTCCCAGGGCTGAGTGTTAGGGCCAGTTTCGTTTCATATCTTTATCAATTATCTGGATGAGAGAATTGAATGGACCTTCAGTAAGTTTATGGGCCACACCAAATTGGGCAGGAGTATTAATCTGCTTGAAGGAAGAAAGGCTTTACAGGGGCATCTGGACAGGCTGGATTGATGGGTCAAGGACAATTACATGGGACTCAACAAGGCCAAGTGCTGGGTCCTGCACTTGGGTCACAAGAACTCCATAAAACACTACAGGCTTGGGGAAGACTGACTGGAAAGCTACTCAGAGGAAAAGAATTTGGGGGTGTTGGCAGCTATACGTGAGCCAGCAGTGTTCCCAGGTGGCCCAGAAGGCCAGCAGTATCCTGCCTTGCATCAGAAATTGTGTGGCCAGCAGGGCTAGAGAAGTGATTGTACCCCTGTACTTGGGGTTTGTGAAACTGCACATTGAATCCTATGCTCAGTTTTCAGCCCCTCACTACAAGAAAGATATTGAGGTGCTGGAGGGTGTCCAGAGAAGGGTGACAAACCTCATGAAGAGTCTGGAGTATAAGTCTTATGAAAAGCAGGTGTGGGAATTGGAGACATTTAGTCTGGAGAAGAGGAGGCTAAGGGGAGACCATACCACTCTCTACAACTACCTGAAAGGAGATTGTGTTGGTTTCTTCTTCCAAGGGACTAGCAATAGGATCAGAGGAAATGACCTCAAGTTTCATCAGAGAGGGTTTAGACCAGATATTAGGAGAAATTTCTTTACCGATATAGTTGTGAAGCATTGTAACAGGCTTCCAAGGGAAGATGTGGAGTCACCATCCCTCAAGGTGTTCAAAAAACATGTAGACATGGCACTTCGGGACATGGTTTATTAAACATAATGGTGTTGGGCTGATAGTTGGACTTGATGGTCTTGGAGTTTTTGTTAGCCCACTTTTCCAGCCTATCCAGGTCTTTCTGCAAGGTGGCTGTCCCTTCCAAAGTGTCTACTTTCATGTTTATTTTGGTATCATCAGAAAACTTCATCAGAGGTCACTTGATACAATCATTTAGATAACTTATGAAGATATTAAACATTATTGGACCAAATATTGATCCCTGGGACACCCCACTTGTGACAGGTTGCTAGTTAGGGAAGAATCTATTTAACACCACCTTCTGGGTGTGGACTGTCATTCAGTACCCCACCCTCCACACAGACTGTCATAGCCCGACTTTTTTTTATATGGGTGGAATAAAGACATGTGTGTGGGGTCTCAACGTACAAATGGATGGCAAAGTCAAGAAATGTCTAGAACATAGGTTTGTCATCACAGAGGAGGAGGCAAAGAATGTATTATACTTCCTCCACAAATGTTTGAGAGTTACTGCTGGGAGTCACATCTATGAATGTTGTACCCCTTTTCAATCCTGAAGCCACAAAGTGGAATAATGATTCATCTGGTTGTCCTCAGGGGGGTGTGATATATAATATATGCTTGTGGAACATTCACTTGTTTTATGAAAGGAAATGATTTACCAGGATGCCCAAGGTGTCTTTCAGCTATCACCAGCCTGTGCAGTGCTTCCAATTGCCAAGACGATGCTATGGTTGGTGTGGTATGCTCTCAATATTGTTAGTGTAACTGCATCTGCATCTGACCCTGCTTAGAGTGTGCTTATATGTGACCAGACTCCTCAATCGAACCATGATATATATGTCGGTCGGTTTATAGCTATAATTCTGTTTCATGTGTTTATTTTCATTTACATACTATCAATCTGAAGAACACTTTACAGAATTATTGTGGTATTTTCAGCTGTAGCAATCAAACTAATCTGTACTGCCTTCCACTATCTATGAAACTGAGTCTTTATTTGTACTACTTATTTTTCCTTATATAAACTCAGTTTAACAAAAGGGTGCATCTTTGTATATAATAAAAGTAATGAAATAAAAATCATGTGATAACTCAAAACATCAAGTGGGGTCCTAACTTCATTAACCATTCTAAAAAGATTGATTTACATTGTAAATCAATCACCTAATATAGCAGAGGTTTTAGAAATTCAGCACTGTGATTTATATGCCAGTCTCTACTTGTTCCCATTAAAATCATGCTAAGACACAGTATACAGTTCAAAAGATCAAAGAAGCAACCATTTTTTAATCAGTATTTGCAGCTTTTAAAAGGAAGCTGTTTTAGTTCATTCATTGCTTTGATGATATTTGTACAGCCAAGATTATTAAGTTCCTCCAAAGCAAATTATGAGATTACATAAATCCAATTTAATTTATATCATGTATTATGTTGATTGACACAACGGAAGGGGTGAGATTTTTTGATACCTCTTATAAATACCTTCTCTTAGAGACTATAATGCCAAACTAACCTGATCGCCTTCTATGACAAAGTGACTCGGCTGCTGGATGAGGGAAAGGCTGTGGATGTGGTCTTCCTGGACTTCAGCAAAGCCTTTGACACAGTTTCTGACAGCATTCTGCTTCGGAAACTGTCAGCCTCTGGTCTTGACAGGCACACACTCTCCTGGGTGGAAAACTGGTTGG
>WAAB01009208.1:27189-46883 GCA_013389865.1 Piaya cayana | reverse complement strand
TGTGGAGAGGAGGGAGCTGGCCTCTTCTCCCAAGTGACAGGGGACAGGACGAGGAGGAATGGCCTCAAGCTCCGCCAGGGGAGATTTAGGCTAGACATTAGGAGGAAGTTTTTCACAGAAAGGGTCATTGGGCATTGGAAGAGTCTGCCCAGGGAGGTGGTTGATTCACCTTCCCTGGAGGTGTTTAAGGCATGGGTGGACAAGGTCCTGAGGGACATGGTTTAGTGTTTGATAGGAGCAGTGGGACTCGATGATCTGGTGAGTCTCTTCCAACCTAGTGATTCTATGATTCTATGATACAACAATCAAAAGTTCATAGAGAACAGCTGAGCTGTGAACTTCATTCTCAGGAAAAAGGTCTAGGATGCACAATGCTCTGAGACAGTGGAAATCTTTGATCAACAGTTTACAGGAGTTAAAATTTTACTTTTGGTGATTTCCAGTTCTGGAGATGCCTTTTCACAACTATGATCCTAGGATGGATCTGTGCCTTGCCACAACCAGCTTTTAAACTACAGGGATCAGGATACAAAGTCTATGTCTGATATTCACAGGTGAAGAGTAAATCGAAAAGGAACATTTTATTTACGATGCTTTAGTGGGACTTCTTAGGATTTTACCAAAATATCTGGGAGTCTATAAACCACAGCTTCAAAATCATCATTTCATCTCTTCTCTATGAAACTTCTCCTAAAAGATTAAAATATTTTCGGTCCTTTCTAGTAATTAGGATTAAAAACCACAATGCAATCTATCAATAACCAGAAAACAGAAAAGTCACAATGCAGAGGCTGATGTCATGTAAGTGTTCTAGAGACTTGATTTAGGACTTTTGAAGCCTTGTATTTTGTAACAGGATAATGTAAGTATCCCTAAAGCTCCTTCTACTGCATGTCTGGTGCAGTTGGATCTAGCTGGAGAATCAGTGCCATTCTGGAGCAAGTTTTTAGGCTTTGAAAACTGTTAATTTTCTCCCACAGTTGAATGATGACAAAATCTTCCTACTGTTCTTAGAAAAATAGATTTTTAAAAAAACTTATGATGGAAATATGAGCTGTTGGATCTGGAAACTGTCGGTGGCCTGGTGTCTGGGTTCAGGCCTGGGGACTCTCTTCCTTGTCCAGAATTGTATACTTGACCTATCTAGGGCAGATCTTCTCATCTCAATTCAGTCTGAATGAGGCAAATAAACGTCTGACACAGTTCTTTGCCTCAGTAGCATTTGACTTAGCATGATATATGATTTTTTATGTGCTCTGTCAAAACTTTCCTACAGAAAACAGTTTGCTACTCATTGCATTTTATGGAAAATTTTTAAACTTAAAAAGAAGAAAAAAGTAGGAAACATAAGTAGTTGCATCTACATGGAAGTGCAGATTGTGAGGTTTTTTTGAGGCTATGTTGTCAAATTAAACTCTTCTGTGTTACCAACATGTAGTCTTTTCAAATGAACAAGTGCCTCTGTGACTTTGTGCCAGGTGTAGAACATCAGAAAGCTTAAAACTTAAACTACTAGTTTCTTTTAAGGTGAATTTATGGAGTCAGCTGCTGGTAAGTTCAGACCATAAGAAACAAAACCAGCAACAAACATCTTGGCAAAATAATGGCATAAATTTACATCTACATTCTGCAACTGCTGGAAAAATGGGAAGGAATTGCATTCTACTCTTGGCTTTGTTTCCTCAGCTCTGGATTCCACTGCTTATTCCAGCTATATATATGTATATATGGAATATATTCTTGCACTGTTACAGTCAATGAAACAATTAAATGTTAAGACAAAGAAAAATGAAACTCATTGTTGGTGCTGAACACAGGATTCTTCACTGGAGGGTAAGGGAAAAAGTGTTTCCACTTTTTGAAGGCTAGAAATAGTATTTGTGCTTCTTGCTGCTATTAATACAAAAGTAGCCAAAGAACATTTTTGAGATAAAGGAGACAAACCATATCTATAAATACATCTCTTCTGGTTGCTTATCTTTTTTGTTTCTTACTAGCCCAACTCCTAAAATTAGTGTAGAAGGATCAGTACAACATGAACAAAAAGGATAAATCAGGAAATTGAAGAATGTGGCAATGAATTCTACCAATGCAGCACAGATATCCCTATGGTGAAAGAAAATTTTCTTAGCAGAAAAAACTAGAGAACTTGCTTTGTGTTTGAAACTTCTCCCTGTATCTCCTTTTGAATGTCCCACTGCAATACAGACCTTTCTGATTGCACCAGAAAATTTTGTGTGTTTCTTATTTGGTTTTGCACAGAAAAAGCACTCAAATCCGAGACCCTTTCCTTAATGTTATATTTTTATAAGGCTACCAAAACCATGCAGGAATAAAAAGGCGGTAGAGGCAACATCATAATGTAGTGAAGAAAAATAATAGTTTAAAAAAAAAGCTTGTTTGTCTAGGAAACAAAGAAAACATTAGCATGCTTAAATTAGCTTGAGAACTTACACTAATCTGCAGATATGAAATATCACAGACTTATTCATTACACCTCTTTTTTTAAGAAATATTTTTAAAGGACGATATTTTTCAAATGAATGATGTTTCCCATTCATGTATACTTTAGGCGCAGAATGAGTTTGTCATTTTCGTAGTAAGAACATTAGGGTAGAACTCAGAATATCTGAATTAATGCCAAGCATTCTTCTGCCATATCCAAAATAGTTTGTACAAGTTTTGTCTGAAAAGTGCTTAGAAATAACTAATTCTACTTATGATGATCATATTTATCTCAGTCATAGAAATTACATATTTGAAAAATTCTAATGGAATTGACAAGTGTTTCCTCTACAGTTCCGTGTTCACCAGTAAGTGTTTTCTGAATTCAGTCATTGGAGTCAAAACAGCTAAGCCAATTTATGCCAGCTTCTGTTCTTAATACTTTAGGAATGAGATTTCACTTGCCCCACAGCAGTTTTGATGACTAATACATCTGTCCTGGGCTGAACAAATTACTTTTATGGCATATCATTCTGGTTTATTTTTTCACATTCTACACTTACTAGAACACCGACTTCAAGCGGTAAATGCTAATACAGTTAAGTGTATGTGAATATATTCCAAACATGCAGAATATTTTATAATATTAGACAACTCTATCAAGTATTTGATATTTTTACAGCATTCTTTCAATGGTTAAGAAATACATTTTCAATTTGGCTTTTGCAGTCTTGTCTCTCTAAAACCTCAGATAAAACATTTCTATTAATATCTCTAGCAGACCTTGAGGGTAAAATTTCTAAGAATTACATTAGAGATGTGAGATTATTTTTGATGGATTTTACATAGTTTTCTTCAATATTCTATGTTAGATATTTGTGCAACAGAATTTATTTGCTAAATAAACTGCATGTAAAACAAAATATATGTTGAGTTGATACTAATATTCTTTGTGACATGATAATATTATTGTAACATTTAAAAAAGCAGAATTTCCATTATAGGACCTTGTTTCTTAACTCTGTCATCCCACAGCATCTGAAGCATCTGAGTGTAAGTTCCTTGAATGCAGAAGGAACTAATTAATCCTAAATCAACTCCGAGCTGAGATAATGTTATCTTTAAGCCAATCTCTACCAATATGATAAATTCCCAAAGTAGGAAGTTACTTGAAAAATGAGCCTGGACTGTTTTATTAAGGTATTTAAGTTATAAAAGACAGAATTTCTTCAGGTGATCATTTATTTGGCAAAGAGTCAGTTAGGAACAGTAGGGCCAGTGGAGACAAAGTTTGCTAGATTCAATACCTTACAGGGACCACACTTCTCTCCTACAGAACAGATAGTTATGGACTGCAGCATAGGATTTTGTGTTTCACATGATCTTCTGTTTCACCTGCTACTTAGATAGGAATCATTTAAATCATCATTCTCTGGGGTGTGATACTGGGAAACCGTATAATTTCCACAGTTCTGTATCACATTTAAATTTTTTTTTTTTTTCTTGGGAATAGAAGTGATTTTAGTATCCCAGAGAAAATTCCCAGTAACCATGTTCACATTGAAATGGACAATATTGGCTCTAAAGAACAACCAGATATAACAGGATTTGAACTATATTAATAATGTTTTGGACAAGACTGAGAAGTATTCTGAAATAAAGAAGATTGTTCATCTTCCAAATATTGCTATGTTAGATTACTAGTTTCTGTGGTTATTTTAGAGCTGATTTTGAATTCAATGTTCTACTAGGTTTGTTCTACAGCTAGTAGCTGAAAACACTTGTAAAGGATACATGTAGTAGTATTTCAGGATTTTATGATATCTGCTTTGCATGACACATTTGAGTTGCTCTATAAGAGGATAGGAACATATCTGAGCTAAATCATTAATTGCTTAATACATTTTAATAGATTCCCACCTATTTTTATTCATCTTCTGTTGGCTGTTTTATTAGAGGGTCAAACTGAAAGGATAAATTCAGTTGAAGTCAACACCTGGATACTTACAGTTTGTGAGACACATTCAGTTTATCTTTATGTGAACAATAACCACCACGAGTTCTACTTAAAGATTTCTGGCAGGAGAAAAAAGGATTGTTAACCAACTTTCTAACAAAATGTATATGATTAACTGATTGAAAATCAACAAGAATGGTAATAAACAAATGTGCTCTGTTTATTACAGACTAAAAAACCCTTACAAATATTATTCTTGTCAGACAATGATGCATACCTCATGAAGAATATGCAGCAGTGTGTAATGTTAAGTCTCATGATGAAAACAAAGTATCTTCTTGAAATCAATATGACTTTGCATTATCTATTATAATGAAAAGTGTTACTGTAGTAAGCTAAATAATAAAATGTAGACTACTTCTGGATGAAATAATATCTCAAAAAATCTACTTAAAGCTTTATTAAATTTTGAAAACAAAGATATATTTTATGCACAGGTACAGCATCAAATTGAATAGACACAGAGCATGTTTTTGGCAAAGGAATTACTAAGAAAAGTGTGGAAAATACATAAACTTATGAAATTACCTTTCATAGTAAAAATCATCAAGTCTCCATATAATCATGTTCCTATTAATAAGTAGATATTATCAGTGTTCTACAGATAGACTAATGACAGCAAAAGAAGAATTCGGTATCACGATCTTCAACAGGTAGGTAGGCTTCATTCCAGTTACCTACAGACATCAACAATGTCTACAGCTAAAGTATTCTTCCTAGTCCCTTTAAAATCAGTGGAGAGGATTATACAAACTACAGTACATTTACCTGATGTATTTTAGACAACTGTTTTAAATTGAGAAGAATTATCTATGTCCTCCACTGACATGATTCTGAAATTCTGTGGACTAAAAGCATTCATTTGAAAAGCAATGTGTATATAGAAAAGTATTTAACATTAACCAGCAACTGCAAATGCAACACTATGCACTACGACACTTTAGAAATTGCTCAAAGAAATTAACACTTACATGAAATCTGAAAATTTTATTCTAAAAATCTGATAATCCAGATGTAAGGATTGAAACAGCTGATGGAGAGGAACAGAGAAACAAAGAGGCAGTATCAGCCAGATAGGCTGGCACTAGACCTAGTTTATCAGCAGCTGTAATGCTGTGCAATTTTGTAAGTCACATACGTTCCATATCTTTGCTTAGCTCAGAATTAATTTTTTTTTACTAACAAAGAGTGATACAACAACAACAATTACTCTAAACTTCTTGAGCAAAGGCAAGTAGATTTCACAAAGAAAGAAAGCAAGTTTCTGGACTGTCAAAATTTCAATCATCTTTTTGTACCTCTGTAGATCTGGTGAGTCAGAAACAGGGGTTCTCTTTCCCAGGAGACTGGATTCTTAAGTCTTCTGTCTTCTTCCTTATCATGACTAAATGTGTTTCTCCTGTTGATTTCTGCTGATATTGTTAGAAGGGGTAGGGAAATGAGATGACGACTGCTTTTCCTCCATTCCCAAAGCCTTCAAGCAGTGATGACTTTATGCAAAGGGCTTATCTATTGAGATGTCCTTTGAAGCCGTAAGTGGTCTGTATTTCTCTTCCCTAAACAAAGAATAACACAGGTTAATAATAATTAACTTCCAGTATATCAAAGCTTCATATCTCTTTTGTCTAAATCAAATTGTCTGTACTAAGCAGAGTCAATAGGTCAACAGGTTCCTATAAAATAGCTTCTGCTGTCACTTTGATGAGTTACCTGCATCTGTTGCCTAACTTCTCAAAATCAAGTTCATGATCCAGGAGCAGATCAGAAATTGCATAGATAGTCATAGTTATTTCTTTACCCTTTGCCACCTTGTCTGTTTATATAATTCACATGCCAAGATAATTCCCTCATTATTTTCAACATACTGTATTTCCATGTATCGTAGTTTGATTCTCAAATACAGTCTAGTTCATTTTAAATAGAGTTTCCTGTCTAATACTCAGAAAGTCGGCATCATCCTATAACTTGTTGCATGGAAGAAGACTTCTCTGTGATTTATGTCAGATGAAAAAAACAAAGTTTAGATGTATAAAGATTGTTTGAAATTCAATCAAGAAGAGTTTAGTATCAAAATACTTTTGTAATGATTATGATCCTTAACCTAGTCTTATCTAATCAACTTAAGGGAATCAATTACTAGACCATCCAAGATCCCAGAACCCAGAGTGGGAATAGGTAGCATTCTGTAAAACAGAAAAATGTTTCAGTTTTTCTGAAGTTATTGGTGGGGGTATTTTGTTTGTTATTTTTACTTATTGACTCATATTGTTAAGGTACTTATCTATGCCTCCAAGGAATCTTCAAGCTTGTCTTGGTTTTGATATGATTTCTACTGAGAGGTAAAGATAGTTAATAACAATTTGATATTTTGTTCTAATGTGAGGGATCAGTATCCAAAAGTCACAAATATATATAAAAGTACTGACATCTCAATGAGTGTCGCTCACTCTTTCTCTGAACTTATTAATGCAGAACTGTCTTTAATCAACTCTAAATGAAGACAGCAACAGAAACAATATATGCCAGTCTAGATCTCTTTGAAAGAGCAAGAACACAATTGGATTTATTCATGTGGGTGGTTATAAGAGCTTTAAGATTCCAATTAATTATATAACACTTTTAAATTTTGTTCACTTTAGGACACAAACCTCTTTGTTAGTTTTGAACAAATAACTATGTAAAGTTTGAAGAGGAATTTGAACTTTGTTAGCTATATACTGAGAATAAATAATTTTGAACTGAAGATAAAACTGTAGAATATTTCCTTGTTACGCTTGCACAAATGAAGGTTTATAATTTACATAAAGCATACTACAGTTTTAATAGGTAAAAGGCACATTAATCATTCAAGTGCTAGAAGATCCTTAGAAGAGCCACATTGCTGTGCATCAATGTAAGGACTATTTATAGGCACACTTATTGTTTTAATTTGAAACTGAACATAAATTCTACAAATTTGACCACATATTTAATAATTTAGGCAATCACGCACTAATGAAAAATATTTTTATCTCCCTGAAAAAAGGTCTGACCTTTAAAATAAGAAACAGTAAATGAGCAGATTTTAATATTTGATCCATTTTTCCATAACAAGGCTACATCTTTTTCAATTAGTTTCTAAGCAATCAATATTTTTCCATGAAGATAAAGTCATACTTTGTTCTAAGATTAGTTTAAAGAGGAAGAATTATTACCAGCTTTTGGCTTTAAAAAAAAAAAAGTAAAACTACAAAAGTCATCCCGCAGTTCAGCTTCACAGTTTTAGTTTGTGAATTGAGGCAAATCTGCCGACCTGCAATATAATTGTTTACTTAGAAATTATATGATACCTTCTGAAATGCTCATACAGAGTCAAGGGGAAAAGTTGTATCATAATTATATAATATTTAATCAGAAATAGAGAAAAAGAATGAGTGAGGAATAATTTAATCTCCTTATATTCTAACTTTGTGACTGTTAGCTTAAGAAAATATTATTCTTTACACCCAAAAATGTTGGTTGACAATGTCTTAATTAAAAATATAGCCTCTCGGATGTTGCTACTAATTTGAAGTTCTCAATCTGGTATTTCAGATGATGCCACAAAATATAGTCATGAATACCTACATATAATACAAAGAAAACAGTAAAGTGGTGATGCAGAAAATAAACTGAATATTAATGTGTGTTTGAATATATATATGAAAACATAAGAAGATGAATTAATAGAAATGGAAGAGAAACAAATTCTGTTGGGAAATACAGTGTGTACTTATAACAAGTAATCTAATTAACCTTTGGAAAATGTACCTGAAGAGTTAGAGGACTTTTCATTATGTGAAATTTTAAAATTGAAATTAGTTGAAGATAAGTTGTGTTCTTAAGTACTACAGCAGTTCCATAAATTAGGGTCACAGTGCAAGAATTAGTGAATATAACTATTCTGTCTATTTTATGTGGTGGAACAGAATACTGAATATTCTGAGTATACAGTCTGATTCTGACTAAACATTTAGGTAGCTCATTATTATTTCATAAATATGTCCAATTCCACTTCTCTGAACTCTCTTTTCAAGTTCTTCATTTAAATTTGAGTCATTCAGTTCTCTAGAAATATGTCTCCACCCTCTAGCATCAAGTATATCATGGTTTGAGTCTGGCTTTTTCAAGGAACATTCTTTTAATTAAGTAGATCTATGTTTTGGAGTAAACTCAGCCTAAGGAGTCTAGCAGTCATTCAATGCACGACATATTTTTCAAGCAGTTGTATTTTGTTGGTGAGAGGGTCCATGGTCACAACTTGGAATTTTCTTCCGTTGTTTCTTTTAGCCTTAAGATTTTTTCAGGGTTTTGACTTCTACATGGATAACACTGTCATACACAAGACTGTAAAAACAGCTAGAAGACCACCATCTTTGGCTCAGTATTTTGAAAACCAGAAGTAGCTAGTGGTTTTAACCCTATCTGTGATTGTTTTCAAGAGTGTTATCCTTCATTCATTAGTTTTCTGTAAAATAAAAGAGAAATTACAGACAACAACTGTATTTTACTTTTCAATACGCTGATCAAAACAAGAACTACTAAAATCCATTTGCCTATACCAAGTGAGTGGTTCAGTCAATACCTAGTCATATAAACTGAAACATCATTAAGTAGGAAGTCAAGAATTTCAAGCAGAACTACTGGAGAATGCTTACTACAAGAATTATGTATTTCAGAGATTAATAGTAGCAAGGTACGAGAAGAATGACAATGGAAAATTTCAATATAGAAATATTAAATCATTTTTAAAATCTGTGAGGAGAGACAATTGTACTTGATGTCAGACGAGTAGTTTTGGCAGTCTTTTTTTTTTGTTGGAAGAAGGGGAGGGATGAGAGATGAAAACCAGCATGCCATTAACATCATCTGCATTAAAAAGAATACACCCAAGTTTTGAGAGTGTAATAACTTACTTTTTTGTTAAATATTCTAAATCTGTTGTCCTACTGCACACAAAATGCACCTCATTTTAGATGCCTTATTAAGCAGATAAATCTGTTATAAGTTTACATGTGCGAAGTTATTGGCTCATACTGACATTACAACTAAAATGATACTTTATTATTTCTTTGTGTCTAAAATAGCAAACTACAATCAATACTGATTCTTAAGACTAGTATAGTGATTTGTACATCAATGTTGCAGATATGCTGACTGTTACAGGTCAGAAATTGCAGTGTTATCAGGTAAACTAGGCTTTTCTCAGAATAGTTGGAGCTGAACTTCAACTTTGTAGTTGGACTCATCCTAGGTTTTAGACTCACAAGAATAATCTGTTAACAAAGATAAAAAGGAAAAGCTATTATACAACAACATACAATAAACTCTTCCTAAATATATCTTTATAATGGAAGAAAATACATTTAAAGTGCAGTGCCAGTATAATATGGCAATTGTGATAATTGCAGAAAGGAAGCAATATTGCTAATGTGTTCCTTCCAGGATTAGCTGTGTCAGATTTCTGGCTACTCTCTTTAATTATGTCTCAGGTTAACATGGACAATATTCAACCAAAACAAACCATGAAAGTGGGCAATAACTGGTAATTCTTACTTATTAGGCAAAAACTTTCTTCTTTTTAATGGGAAAAAAAATCACAGTTTTTTATCACTTTTTGTTTTGGATGTGTTTTGAATATATATTCAGGCTAATTTTTATGTTCAATTGTATCTATCTTTTTTTCAAGGGTTGAAATATACTGGGATCTTTGTGTTTATTTGCCTTAGTACAAGGCTAAAGCTAGCGAGTCTGAACAGATGAATAGAAGATTTGTATTGTCATTGAATACCATAGGTGCTTTATCATTTGGCTCAGAAGGACCTAGTAGATATTTTTACTAACATTCTACTCAACACTTCAAAGAATCTTGATTTTCCAAAGTATTCTAAGAAAAATTATATGTAAAATACTGTTTAATAGTTATTTCAGGATGCAAAATATAATTAACTACTCATTTCAGGAATGAACTTGTGGGAATTACTTAGTGTTTTTATGAGTATTATGATTCAAAATGCTAAAGTTATGAAAAGATGTGGCCCAAAGTCTGATCATATTTCATAGTTTATAGATTAATAGAAATCAATCAAAGCTCTTTCTGCTGCCTAATGATTTTCCACAATAAAGTAAAAGACCATAACAAAGGTTTTAGCAACTTTCTAACTTCTTAACCCCAAGACACCAATTCGGTGTTGTTTTTTCTATTTTGGTTTTTTGTTTGTTTGTTTGTTTGTTTGTTTGTTTGTTTGTTTGTTTGTTTGTTTTAATTGCTGCTAAATAGTCTTTCATTGCTCCGTATATAAAAATGAAAACATAGGTATTCTGTACTGTTTGTAAAGGGGAATGGTAATAGTCACTTGTGCCTACAATCATCTAAAACTTTCCGTAACTATAATTTGAAACAGAACCGATAAAAAAATCCTAGTGGCTTTTTGAAACCAAGCCCTAGAACTTGCAAGCAACTATATCATAATTTAGAATATAAACAATTTGATTTTTTTCTACTTACAATGTTCTATTTTAGAACCCAGACCACTCATGCACCTGACGTAGATTTACCAGTCTCTATGCTGTCCCCCATCCCTCTCACCAGCTCAACCATCCCGATTAAAGTTTTTGGAGGGTTGTTTGTTGTTTGGGTTTTGTTTGTTTGTCTGTTTGGGTTTTATTTTCTTTTGTTTAGTTTTAAAATAATTTGGAAGTGCAAGAGTTATTGAACAGTTTTCTCGTCATCAGTTCTAGGATAAAACTGATGCCTGTATATATTTTATTTTCCAGATATCTTGACATGTACTTAAGCATATAAAACACAACAAACAACCTTATTTGAAGATAAATACACAGCTAGTTCTGACTATGCATTTCCCCTTGGTGGAACATATCTGCAAATTTTTTTTTATTTACTCTACTCTCCCATTGTCACAAGGGCCTGCTCACATTCAACTTCATCTACAAGCACCCTCAGGCCTGTATTATGCAAACTCCTTTCTAACCAGTTGTCCCTCAACAGGTACTACCACATGAGATTGTTTTGTCCCAGATCTTTGCAGGAATTTATGAATCTTTTGCCAGCAACTTTTCCTATCTGTTAAGATCACTGGAAGCAGCAGCCTTACCTTCCAGCATATCAAATGTTACCCAGTTTGATATTAGCTATGAACTTTTGAAAAGTGGCTTCTGTCCTATCACCTGGGTCATTATTGAAGAGGTTTAACAGCATCAGTACCCTGAACAATGCCAATGATAACTGAATATCAACTGATCTTCCTTCTGTTGATAATAATCTTTTCAGCTAAGAATGGTCACAGACTTAGTTTTCTTTTCTAAACCACATCTCTACAGTTTTATTTTAAGGATACTCTGAGACACTAGGTGTAAAGCCTTGCTAATATCAAGATAAATAACATCCACAGTACTTTCCTCTTCTGCTGAGACAATTATCACTTGTTCAGACTGTGGGAAGTAATTTGTCAGAAGGGCAGCAAAATTGATGCACATTACATCTGGCAAATCTAATTATACACTATGGCTTCAAAGTTTTCTTTAAATAAATAGAAAAAGAATCCTATAAAATCCCTCTATGATGGCTCTTATAGTCTGTCATCTGCTATGGGGATATTGATGTGACTCTGAAACATGAGTTCAAGACTGTATAAGGAACCTACTCTGAAAAAAGTTAAAGGAATCTATACAGCTAATTTTAAAAGAAATTGACCAAAAACATTCAGATAGGATTCCTCAGATTAATTTAAAAAGCATAGATATTACCTGAAAGGAGTATAAAAATAACATATTTTTATAAATTTCACAGAAATAAAAATTCTTAGCCCTCCTTTATGGCAAGTTTTAGAATAAGAAATTTTTTTCTAAGATAATGTTTATAACTTAAATGTTTCTGAGCAAACTGTTAAATTGTGAGGCATTACATGTCTCCTTGAATTTGCAATTGGAAATCTCAGCATGCCTTAAATGCCAGAAGACTTTTATGACAGAGATCTTCTCTTGTTTTCTAATCACTAACATATAGTTGAATTCTTAAAAATAGGGCAAACTGGTACTTAATATATCACTCTGTCTCTGATGTGGTAAGAGTTATAGAATTTAAGTCATAAGTGAGATGTAAGGAAAAGATTCAATTTGTCCTAGAATTACAATGTCATTCAATACAAGGACATCATGGATAACAGCCTGTGTACGCACAAAATGCACTTAGGTTACTGATTCCCTGGATGGTCTAGGAATTCCTTGTCCTATCTCTGAATAGATGAGATAATGAACTAATTCAGGACAAGAAACTCACCTGGACAAGGTAATGACCTGAACTCCCAGCTACCTTCACAGCAAAGCCTTTGACTGTTCTTACAAGTGAGTAACAGTCTTTGTGTGTACATTTCATGTGTTGATTATTATCCTGGGAGAATTTATCAAGCCCTGGAATTTACTGCTTCTGCAGACTCTTATATATGATGATTTTTTTTTTTTGACATCTCTCTTTTTCCTGACTTTGTCTGAAAGACTTAGAAGACCTATAATGCCTCATAAGGTTTAGAGACTTCTTAAAATACTTGTAAACATCGATAAGCATTATCAACAGTTTATAGTAATAGTAATGCTAACTGATATGAACATAATTACATTGAGATCTAGACAATGCATTTAATTTTGGACCTATAATGTTTAATTTTGTAGTCTATTATCTTGTATGGTTTTGACTAATATTATTCAGATTTTTCAGTGATGGTGCCTAGGCGGTGCTCAGTGCATCCTACCACAGACTACTTCCAGGACATTATAGGGACAACACTGGAGTTGTTTTGGCTATTTGGTGTGCAATGCTATCCTAACAAGCCTTGTATGCTTCATAAATACTCTATCATTTGACTCCAGATCATGCAACACTATTATCTCCATTACGTGAAAATATTCTTTACTTCAGATTTTTTGAACAAAGAGCTTTTTATCTTAGGGTTAAAGTGTCACTCATGACATGGTACTGGCCCAGGACAAAACTCCTGTAAAGTGGGTGACACTCAGCCTCAAGGAGAGAGAGCTGCCCCAGCCCTTGTTTTATTTTGTAGCAGAGAATGGGCAGCTGTTGCAACCCCTTCACTAGTGGATGGCAAGACTTTCAGTTACTGATAGGATAGCTCAGAAAACCCTCATATTTTTCAGTGGATTGCAGTAAAAAACACTGTCAAGGAGCTGTTATCCTCCAAATCCTATTATGCATTTATTGTGTAAATAGATCTTTGTTCCTTAGATGACAAAATTATGTATGTTGCTCTGATTTTTTCTTTCTGTATGTGTTGTTGCATTATATAACTATGAGTCAGATGTTTTGAGCTTGCAATCAGCATTCAGTTAGAGAATTAGTTATTCTTCAAAAGCACTGGATAAAAGCTTCAGGAATCCTTTGAATGAAAAGTACTACATAAATAGTAGATCTTTTCTATGTTTTTTAAAGAATGTTAGAAATGATAAGAAATATTAATTTCATTTCTGTATTTCATTACTAATTTACTTAAATGGCTATACCTTTGTAAAAATTATTAAGTACTGACCAGTAATGTAAAACCAATATTAAAATCATGGGTGCCAGTAGTTTGCTTTTTTTATATCCTGTTCTTCTGATCTTCCCTGAGTGTCACATTAAAAAGGTGGGATTCTGACAAGTGGCTAAGGAGGCCCTCCATTGAGAGAGCCCTTGCTTTATAAACACCTCTCAGAGAGCACATCTCTGCAGCTGGATCAATCTCTAGTCCCTGACTTGGTCTATGGTTTGTGTCTAACACATTATGTGTGTATGATTATATGCATTTTTGCCACATGTCAGAGTCTGGTTACCTATGAGAGTCTCCTTAAAGACTGGTACTCATAGGGTGGTTCTCAGTCCAGATAGGATGGTCAGCAGCTGCTTGTGGCAAAGCCGGTCAGAGAGATGATTTCACAGTGCTGGAGACAATAAGAATTTTAATTCAAGTAACAGACTAAAACAATACTGGGATTGCCTGGATGAATTGAGTGTTGTGTCAATGCTTAAACACTTATAACTGGTAAACAATTAGATATTAAGCAAGTAACAATTAAGACTGGATTTAGTAGTTATTTTCCCAGGCAAACTTCTGACAGAGTCAGAGGCCCAATTCTTAATAAGGCATTTCTTCTTGGTGGAGGAAGAGAGGTCCAGGCTCATTGACCCTTCCATCAGGCAAGGTGGTAATTTTTTCTTCCCCAAAGAAGAGGGTTTTAGGTATCAATTTCATATCCTTTGAAAACCTATCAACACTATTTTGTAGGGTCTGGCTAAGTCCATTAGTATGTGTTGATTGGCCCTTGGTAAGGCCAGTTTTTGACTTATCCCAGGTACCACTTAGTTGACATGAATGTCAAGCGACGACCCAATAAATCTGTTTTACCAAATGCATTGTCCATTGCTGGCCGCTCCATTTGCCAACCACTCTCTTTTGCAAAAAATCAAGACTATTTTGCTATTCAGAAGGCCTAATATATCATAGAATCATCAGGTTGGAAGAGACCCACCAGATCATCGAGTCCAACCATTCCCACCAATCTCTAAACCATGCCCCTCAGTATCTGCTATATCACACCTGACTCTGTTGTTTATTGTTGTGAAAAATCATATTATATAATATGCTTTTCTAATGTTAAAAATATTGTTGCGTGAAATTATATTCTACTACAGAATTACAACACAGAGTTTCTCACGTCTCATAAAAGGGCCTATGTTACATATCTGCTTCATTTAATGATAGATCAATCTGAGGTGTCCTTAGTGACAACATGAATTAAATGAAGTAGAACTGCCCTTCATAATAATTGTTCTCAGAGGGTTTTTTTTTAGTTTCTTATTCTATTGCTAAGTTGGTAGAAAATGGAGATATTTTACTAATAAATATTGTAGGCCTCAAAGTAGTTTCTGAAAGCCAGTGATTTAAAAAAAAAATTGTGAACTACAATTGCAAATAGTACTGGGACCAAAAAATGTTCAAACTGTTGACTCCTTGAAAGCAGGTTCTCTGAAGATAAGCACTCTAAGTAGAAATTAGTTGATAATGCCTCTCTCCCTTTACCTACAGCTATAGCAAATTCAGATATGGAATTTCTCCATGTTCGTACATTATTCATAGTCATTGTCTAGCAGCTAAACATTCATTCAAGACAAGTTTTATATGTTCTGAGATGGCACTTAGAACTGCTGGTGCTTCTGCTGATAGACAGGGTATTTAGAATGGAAGATGTTTATCTTGCTTAGCATCTCTCACATAGTAGTAGACTCAATCTTATGTATAACTCAGATAAGATTCCCATATCAAGATTTATAAAAATGACTAATTATTTTGGATACCTCTGTTTTTAGATAAGTATCTGTGTTAAATCCTTTTCTCCCTCTTTTTTCCTTTTTTGCTTGTTTTTCAGGAATGGCTGCACAGTCATTCTTTGAAGGTCAAGAGATAGTTTCAGAGCTTCAGATCAGAGTTTGGAAATCTAACAGTAAATTCTTAGGATGCTAGTAAAAAAATATTATAACTAACATTAGTGTTAAAAGAACAAGTGGGGCAAAGAAAACCTAAGAACCTACAGGAGATCAATGGTCTTAACACAGATTAACAAGTGAAAGGATGTTAAAATGAAAAGTACGCTTAAAGGAGAAATAAGTATAATGCAGGTTAGATGGTAAATTACAGACCTACTGATAGCTTGGACAAGAATGCAGGTAAACTAGTGCAGGTTGAGAATGGGATAAAACTATATTGGGGAAAAAAAAGGAATAAATGAGTGATTATGATTATCTTGAATTTCATTATTCAGATGGAGATTTGCCATAGTGCTTATCAATGGTGAAGAAAAGTCTATCCTCATATTGTTCAGGCTGCAAGTGAAAACTCTGAATGAAGAAATAAAGACTGAGACATTTTTAATTTAGGGAGAGAAGAGTAGGCACCTCTGTTATCAAATACCAATATAAATCAATGTGTTAGCTGGAATAGAGTTGAATTTCTTTATAACAGCTTCTGTGGCGCTAGGTTTTGGATCTGTGCTGGAAGCAGTCTTCATAATATAGGGATAATTTAGTTACTGCTGAGACAATGCTTACACAGTCAAGGCTTTTTTTGCTTCTCACATCCTTCCCCCTGCCTCAGTGAGTAGGCTGGAGGTGCAAAAGAAGCTGGGAGATGACACAGCTGGGACAACAGAGCTTAAATGACCAAAGAAATGTGGTGTACCATGTGACATCATGTTTGGCATACAAAACTGGGGGGGGAAAAGAAGGAAGGGGAACATGTTTTGAGTGATGGTGTTTGTCCTCCCAAGTAATTGTTACATCTGATGAAGTTCTGCTTTCCTGGACATGGTTGAACATCTGCCTGCCAATAGGAAGTTGCGAATGCATTCCTTGTTTTTCTTTACTTGCACTTACAGCATTTGTTACTTATTAAACTATTTTTATCTCAATGCATGAGTTCTATTGTAGCAATATGATCACACGCAGGCTGAAGATAATTTATTAAATAGAAATAGATACATGAAAATTTACTGACGAATACTGTTGTTCCTTTGCACTAAATTCACATTCAGTGCAGCTACAGCTGGTACCTCATAACAATCTATGTTAAAACATATCACTTAGGGCAATTGAAGGACTTTCTACCTTTCCTGAGATTCTACAGAAAATAGCCAGAATAAGATTGTCTGTCCAAAGACAATTATTTTTCTTTTTAAAATAATGATGTTTCAAGTAGGAAAGGGCAGTGAAGGTATGATTTGGAGCCTGAGTAGTGTGAAGAACAGAATTTATAGAAGGCTTTGGAAAGTAGTATCAAAGAGAGAAAACTCGTAACTGAAATTCTAAAAAATCCAGCCACACAACTCACCTAATAAAGTACAATGTTTCTGAATATTAATAGGTCAGACTTCAAATGATTCAGTACTGAAAATTTTGTTCAGAAATATTCATTTTCCCCATAACTTAATGAATCTATGTGTGTGTGTGTGTGCAGTTAGACCTCTGAGAGGAGGTTTACACAGAATTTTAAACTTTTTCTATATTTCTGTGTTTCTATATGTGACAAGAATCTTAAATTAATGATTTATGTGGGAGTCATTGCCATGATATGCTCTTAGAGACAAATATCAGCACTACTCTGTGTGGCTGCTATCTTCATTCCTACATTTACAATGTGTGATCTTTGGGGAATGTAGATTTTTATTTTTGGTTATTTTTCCATTGTAAGTTTGATAATCTTCTCAGTGAGCTAAGTGAAATCAATAAGATTTTTTCCCATTGGCTTCAGTTACAGAAGGGTGATTCTTGGTAGTTCATTTTTTGTGAAACTTCATCTAGAAGTTTTTCTTGCACAGATAAGTTCACATTTCATATGCAGAATTGTTTGTTTAAATATTGTGTATGTCTGAACAACCATCAAAATTATCAAGCAAAAGAAAGCAAATCTAAAAATAAAGCAGAAGAGCCTAAATATGTTGATACGTTATCACAGAATCATGGACTCATGGAATAATTTATGTTGGAAAATACATTTAAGGGTAAGTCCAACCATTTACCTAATACTGCCAAGTCCACCATTAAATCATGTCCCTAAGCACCATATCTACATGTCTTTTAAATAGCTCCAGGGATGGGAACTCACCACTTCCCCAGGCAGCCTGTCTCAATGCTTGACAACCCTTTCAATGAAGAAATTTTTCCTAATATCTAGTTTAAACCTCCCTTGGTGCAACTTGAAACCATTTCTTCTCATCTTACCACTTGTTACTTAGGAGAAGAGGCTAATACCAGCCTCACTTCAGCCTCCTTTCAGATAGTTGTACAGCGTAATAAGGTCTCCCCTAAACTTCCTTTTCTCCAAGACTAAACAATCTCAGTTCCCTCAGCCACTCTTCACAAGTCTTGTGCTCCAGGCCCTTCAGAAGCTTTGTTACCTTACTTTGGATACACATCAGTGCCTCAATGACTTTCTTGTAGTGAGAGGACTGAAACTGAACACAGTGTTTGAGGTGTGGCCTCACCAGTGCCCAGCACAGGGAGTAAAATACATTGAGGTAAACCCATTACAACACTGAAGATATCACAAAACATTTGCCTTATGGAAACAAGTTAACGCGAGCAATCCTTCAAAGCCTCTGCAGATTTTTAGCTCTTTCCTGCCTGTCACCCACATGAAACTAAACTTATTTTGGGGGGAGGAAATTATAAAATAAAATGAAATAAAATAAAAATGAAGGAAATAAATTATGAGCACTACTATGAACAAAAAATATTAAGGTACCAAAGTAAGGCAACATTTCCCAAATGACTCAGAATTATAGTTACATACTTTCTAACTCTCACCACCCCCACCCCCTTTCAGATGAGAATCATGGACTTTCCAAAAAAAAGAAAGTCTATGTTGCTGATATGAGGACCTCCTTTACTCTCCCTTCTTTGATCTGCTGGACAACACATATGCAAGTGGATTTTCTTTGGATAAGGGAGTTGTATAAATTCCCTGACCACTAGGTCACCTAATACATTTCCCTGACTCCATCTCTGCATATTAGTAACTGCAACAGGACATTCATACTAGTATCAGTTGTGACCATGACCTTCACTAGCTCTGTGGAGGCTGAATTGAACATGCTCAAATTAATTAAAGAAGGAATGTTTTCACTACCAAATTAACAGTCCAGTCTTTACAGCGTCACGTTAGTACTTTCCAGACCCTACAAAGTTCTATCAGGCTACCAACAAAGTAAGTACATTCAGCACGGCAAAGAACATCATCCTTTTAAGCTATCAGAATTGTACTAATGTGCAGTCCTTTTTCAGTTCCACTAGCATATATGGGTGTACTTAGCCTGAAGAATTAGGATGACTTCTTGAGTTTCAGTGCCATTGGAGATATCAAAAAAGGCTTTCCCTCCAACATAAGAAGGGATCAAACATATCTCTGCTGTTTTTGACTGATGATTATTTAATGTATTCTGAAAGACTTCCAGTTACGAAGACTACAACCTCACAGGCAACTTCTTTTTAAGTCTCACACCAGCCTTACTTAGAAAGTTTTTTTTCCTAATGGTTAATTTATGGGAAATTTTTCGTAATTTAGATTTTTTTTGTCTTTTCCACTAGAAATATGACAAAAATTAAACTTTTTGCAGAAGCAAATCTATTATTAAAAATTGTACATATACAAAT
>WAAB01009208.1:15877-26716 GCA_013389865.1 Piaya cayana | reverse complement strand
TGAGGACCTCCTTTACTCTCCCTTCTTTGATCTGCTGGACAACACATATGCAAGTGGATTTTCTTTGGATAAGGGAGTTGTATAAATTCCCTGACCACTAGGTCACCTAATACATTTCCCTGACTCCATCTCTGCATATTAGTAACTGCAACAGGACATTCATACTAGTATCAGTTGTGACCATGACCTTCACTAGCTCTGTGGAGGCTGAATTGAACATGCTCAAATTAATTAAAGAAGGAATGTTTTCACTACCAAATTAACAGTCCAGTCTTTACAGCATCACGTTAGTACTTTCCAGACCCTACAAAGTTCTATCAGGCTACCAACAAAGTAAGTACATTCAGCACGGCAAAGAACATCATCCTTTTAAGCTATCAGAATTGTACTAATGTGCAGTCCTTTTTCAGTTCCACTAGCATATATGGGTGTACTTAGCCTGAAGAATTAGGATGACTTCTTGAGTTTCAGTGCCATTGGAGATATCAAAAAAGGCTTTCCCTCCAACATAAGAAGGGATCAAACATATCTCTGCTGTTTTTGACTGATGATTATTTAATGTATTCTGAAAGACTTCCAGTTACGAAGACTACAACCTCACAGGCAACTTCTTTTTAAGTCTCACCAGCCTTACCTTTAGAAAGTTTTTTCCTAATGGTTAATTTATGGGAAATTTTTCCTGTAATTTAGATTTTTTTTGTCTTTTCCACTAGAAATATGACAAAAATTAAACTTTTTGCAGAAGCAAATCTATTATTAAAAATTGTACATATACAAATGTGACCTTAAGTTTATTGAAATGTATAATCTGATTTTTAAAAATTATTATTTTGATATAGTTATTCTTTCTCTACTAAGTCCTATTAAAGTTCTCATTTCCATGTCACCATAATCCAAGTTGTCATTCACACTGAAATTCTCAACCATGTCCTTCCAATTGGTATGCTTGTTTTGTAGATGTAGTTTCCAGCTAGTTGCTCTAATCACAGTGAAGATTAAGAAAAAAGTGTTTCAAAAGTACATTCCCAAAGCTTGCTGGAATGTTTGTTCTCTTCTCATATATACTTAGGCAAAAATTTTTCTCTGTCTATCACTCTCTGCCTTCAATGACTTCTATCTTCAAGTTTAGAACTCATAAAGCTGGACATTGTACCATNTACATTCAGCACGGCAAAGAACATCATCCTTTTAAGCTATCAGAATTGTACTAATGTGCAGTCCTTTTTCAGTTCCACTAGCATATATGGGTGTACTTAGCCTGAAGAATTAGGATGACTTCTTGAGTTTCAGTGCCATTGGAGATATCAAAAAAGGCTTTCCCTCCAACATAAGAAGGGATCAAACATATCTCTGCTGTTTTTGACTGATGATTATTTAATGTATTCTGAAAGACTTCCAGTTACGAAGACTACAACCTCACAGGCAACTTCTTTTTAAGTCTCACCAGCCTTACCTTTAGAAAGTTTTTTCCTAATGGTTAATTTATGGGAAATTTTTCCTGTAATTTAGATTTTTTTTGTCTTTTCCACTAGAAATATGACAAAAATTAAACTTTTTGCAGAAGCAAATCTATTATTAAAAATTGTACATATACAAATGTGACCTTAAGTTTATTGAAATGTATAATCTGATTTTTAAAAATTATTATTTTGATATAGTTATTCTTTCTCTACTAAGTCCTATTAAAGTTCTCATTTCCATGTCACCATAATCCAAGTTGTCATTCACACTGAAATTCTCAACCATGTCCTTCCAATTGGTATGCTTGTTTTGTAGATGTAGTTTCCAGCTAGTTGCTCTAATCACAGTGAAGATTAAGAAAAAAGTGTTTCAAAAGTACATTCCCAAAGCTTGCTGGACTGTTTGTTCTCTTCTCATATATACTTAGGCAAAAATTTTTCTCTGTCTATCACTCTCTGCCTTCAATGACTTCTATCTTCAAGTTTAGAACTCATAAAGCTGGACATTGTACCATAGTTTGGCTGTTTGGGTTTTTTTAGAGAGATTTGATATATGACATACTGAATGTTTGGAATAAGATGTATGTTTTATTTCCATCAAAGTTGTCAGATCTCATCCCTGAGATGTATGGATCTGTAATATATTGACCATGCCAACCAAAGATTGAAATACCTGGACAGTGACACCAGAAAATTGGAAAGTTTACTATTTTAACCTATCTTTGGTTTAACTGCAATATAATCACTTTCATAAGTGTTAACATCAATGACATTTTTACAACTGTATTTAAAATTAAGGATCTTTTGTACTTTACATTTTGTGCCTTTATTCAGCTATGTCAGTTGGTCCAAAAAAGAACATTTATTTTGTGTATATATATATTACTTGATAAGTTCTTTTGTTATTACTATAATTATTATTACTAGCTATTAATTATTAATTTTGTAAAAGTGAAAAAAATGTTCTTTATAGGTGAAAACATGTTGCAAGTAAATATGCATTATATACTGTCATCACTTTGGTTAGCTCAGACTTCTGTGGTGCACATTCTTCTTCAGCATCAACAAACACAGTCACAGTAGCAGTAAACTCTAAGAAGTGCAAAAGGGCATGAACATTAAAGGACAATGAGTGAAACGTAGGTATATTGTAAAAAAATTGTAAGACTTCAGGTTTATCTTCCCCAATGCTGCTAGGAATCTGCAGATATCACTTCTCATCATATACCATCTTCACAATCACGAGCAATAATATGTTCCTGATTGAGATCTGAATAAAATTGTGAATAGGGGGCTGGTGCCAAGGGAGTAGAAAAAACTGCCAGCAAAGCTGGGACAAATATATTTCCTATGGAGAGGAAAGCTAGCTTCTCAGGGCCAGCTAATCTATGATGTGCCAGACAGACTGTTCACAAAAATATGGTTAGCTTTCCTTTGCTTCTGAATTTCCTGGCTTAGATATGGGTACTGAGTTCCTGTATGTATTATCCTATGTCTAGGTGTTCCCAAACCAAATGGCTATTCTGGCAGTGCAATATGACCTCATTTGACAATATATTTTCAACTCATATTCATCTGTTGTCATACATCTTGTACCTTGGCAGAATAAATTGGTAAAAGTAGCTAAAACTAAAGCAGATCTAGTATTTCTTTTTGTAGTTGGAGGAGATATATCAGTTGTATTGGGAAACTAAACTTAGCACAAAGACTGTGGCTTAATTTCCCTTATCTATGGAGAAACATCAGTAACTTACAACAGAGCAGTGTTTCCATTGTTCAACATTCTTCTCTACAAAAGACCAAGGAAAAGCAATTTTCTGAGAGGTAAGAGAGACAAATTCAAATTTAATTCACACCTGAAAATGAAGTTGCAGAAACAACTGGGCTTCTTGGTATACCAGTTTGGAATCTGCAGTTCTGGTGTGTACCCTTTGCTTCTAAATTTTTCTTTCTTGGTGAAAAAGAATAAAAGTGTCTCCTTTATTCCAAATGAAATAAAACCAAATCAAAATACTTTAGGATTGTTTATTAAATCATATTCTTATCCTCTGATCAACTTGGTAGGTTTCTCAAGATGATTGTTTTGTTAGCTTCTTGGTTCTCTCATCATATCTTAGAAAATATTAAGAAATTTAAAGAAAGAAAATCAAGAAAAGTGCATGCATTGCTCCCTGGCAAATTCATCTGGTACTAATTTTTTTTCAAGAGGTCTTGACAAGAGGCATTCTTCACTACAGTGAGTGGTGCCAAGTCATATCTTTTCTTAGGTCCATGGCTGCAGTAAGCGGTAAGCTTTGGCAAGCTGACAAATAAAAATTAAAGTAGTAGCAGAACAAATTTGTTTCTTAGACCTTTATCACTTCCAGCTGGCAAGGAGCTGTAGGCCTAATGAGAGAACAGGATTTAAAAGTAATGAAGCTCCTTGGTTTCAGTTGTTTACTTTAAAAAGGTCTCATTCTGCAGAGTGCTTGTTTTCAGTTACAAGGTTTAGCAGGAATGATATGTGTCACTGTAAGGATGTTATCATTATTTTGAAAGATAAACTATAAATGGTGTTGGCTTTATAGAGGAAGATTATTGCAGTTCCTAAATTATCTTTGTTCATAAATCTTCATAGTAAGACAGATAACAGTAAGAAGGAAAACAAGTATGCTTCAAGCCCACTCTTTCCTGTCTTTAACAGAAAATAAGTAGTTACTTCTGTGGAAGTGTTAACATATTGGCAATAGTAAAAGCTGTTATATAATTAATATAATGCACTGAAACTAGTAAAGGAATTTATTTAAACACTCAAAATGATTTGTTTTGATTTGAACAGCTGTACTTAGAGATCATTGACATTTTGTCTTACTTAATATGGAAATTAGCTAAAAGTTCAAAATAAATTTATCTTTTTTTACTCATTTCTTCCTGTCTATTTAGATAAAACTACAAGTACTACTGATATATTGCAGGATTGTGCTGTCATTCAGAGGGACTTGGACAGGACGGAAAAATGGGCCAACATGAGCTTCATGAAATTGGGAAGAATGCACTCATACACATTGTGGCTTATCATCTGGAAAGCAACTTAGTAACAAACAAACACGAGGTAGTGGTAGACAAAGGTTGATTATAAGCCAGCAATATGTGTTTATAGCAAAGAAGGCCAGCAGCTGGGCTGCATTAGACACATCACTGCCAGCAGGCTGACTGAGGTGATCCTTCCTCTCCTGTCAGCCCTGGTTAAACACACTGGGTGCTCCATCTGCTTGGGCTTCCCAGTATAAGAGACATATAGGCGTACATCCAGTGAAGGTCTACTAAAATGATGAAGAGATTGGATGCTCTGCCCTATCAGGAGAGGCTAAGATCACTGAGACTGTTCAGTCTTGGGAAGAGAAAGCTCAGGGGAGATCTAATCCTTATGTATAAATGCCTGGTGGGTAGCAAATAAGGGACAAGACTTTTGTGACCAATGACAGGATCAGAGACAATGGACATAAGCTGAAGCACTGGAACCTAAATTCTTAATAACTTAAACTTTATAAAACTTATACTTTTAAGGTGTTTAAACATTGAAACAGGTAGTAGGGTTTAGTAGCATGGTAAAGAAGGTGTGAAGTCTCCATCCTTGGAGAAATTAAAAACTCAATTTGATACAGTCCTAGACAATGTCTGTTGACGGACCTTGCTTTAAGCAGGATGTTTGTACTATTCAATTTCTAGAACTGCCTTTCAACCTCAAAGATAATGTGACTATGGGAGTCACAAGAATTAAACCTTTTTTTAAATCTATTTCAAATAAAAGTATACATTTATAGACTTAAAAGAATTCTGCTAACAGAAAATGAATTGTGTTAAACATAATTTTTCTCTTCAACAATATTTCTCTCTGTCAATTGATGCTACATAAATGTAATTTACTTATTTGCATGTAAGTAAAGGGTAACATGTAATATTCCAATCATCAACATTTTCGTAAAAGAACACAGGCTATTTTCATTGAACTTACAATAAGCTAATACATACTAGGAAATATATGTTTCAGGAAAAATAAAAATCTTTTCTACCCAGTATTTTTGACATTACATGCACATATATAGCATATGTGATTATAGAGCTGATTGTGACCTGACATGGAAAGCCAGGCCCAAAGTGTTGTAGTGAACGGAGTTCTATCCAATTGATGGCCAGTCACAAATGGTGTTCCCTAGGTCTCAGTACTGGGGTGAGTTCTGTTTAATATCTTTATTATTGATCTGGACAAGAGGATTGAGTACATTTTCAATAAGTTTGCAGATGACACCAAGCTGGGAGGAGCATTGATCTGCTTGAGGGCAGGAAGGCTTTACATGGAGAACTGGACTGGCTGGGTTGATTGGCCAAGAAAAACTGTGTAGTGTTGAACAAAGCTAACATTGCATTATGCATGTGGGCCACAACAACTCCATTCAACACTACAGGCCTGGGAAAGTGTGATTGGAAAGCTGTCTGGCGTAAAGGGACCTGGGAGTGCTGGGTGATAGTCAGGTAAATAAGAGTTGACAGTGTGCTCAGGTGGCCCAGAAGGCATATAACACTGTAGCTTGTATCAGAAATAGTGTAGCCAGAAGAACTAGAGAAATTATTTTATTCCTGTAGTTGGCACTAATAAGGCCACATCTCAAATATTGTGTTCAGTTTTGGGCCCCTAAGAACAAGAACATTGAGTTGCTGGAGTGTGTCCAGAGAAGGACAATGAAGCTAGTGAAGGGTCTAGAACACCAGTCTTGTGAGGACTGGTTGAGGGAACTGGGGCTATTTTGTCTAGACAAAAGGAAACTGGGAGGAGACCTTAGCACTCTATACAACTATCTGAAAGGAGATTGAAACAGTGGTAAGTATTGGTCTCTTCTCCTAAGTAATAACAATAGGATGAGAGGAAAAAACCTCAAGCTGTGCCACGAGAGTTACAATCTGGATACTGGGGAAAATTTCTTTGATGATAGGATTGCCAAGCACTGGAATAGGCTGCCCAGGGAAGTGGTTGAGTCCCCATCCCTGAAGGTATTTAAAAGGCATGTAGATGTGATGCTTAGGGACATGTGTTAGTGATGCGCTTGCAGTATTAGGTAAATGGTTGGACTTAATGATCTTAAAAGTCTTTTCCATCCTTAATGATTTTATGATTCTATGACATGAATGTAAATATGATTTCAGAGTTCACATCAAAGAGCCAGATCACACAACCATATATTAGAATAGGCCCTTTCTGATACGCAATCTCCTTTAAAGTGATGTCTTCAGGCTGCTCAGCTGTAGATGGGTTCAAAGAGGCTGAAGAGAGCTGTACAGAAACTCTTGCTGTGTCTATGCATTTGAAAGCAGGATTGTGAATGGGTGGGGATTTTTTGAGTGAGAGCTGAGGAAATTTTTAATAAGCTATGTTTAGATATTGCATCAGATTTCTTTTTATTGTGGAACAATAAAATCATGAAAATTATGATAAAATAATGAGAAACAGAGAAAAAAACTTACATTTGAATCAGTCTTGCTATCTAAATATTGTGGGACAATAAAAAGAAGTTTGGTATTTATTCTTTCCCAAATATTTCTGAGTCTTCCTTCCCTAAAGCTTCTCAAATACAAATAAGTGAGACCAAAAGTAATTATGTGCATCCTGGATTATATTTTAATTTTATTAATAGAATAGAATAAAATAAACACAGTCCTGACTGACCAGCTCCTATCTTTCTTCTGCTTAGGAGAGTGCAACTCTCACTGCTGCTATTTGCAGCTTGTTGCATGTTTCTGCAATAGGTAGAAGAAAATTTGTTATCTCCTCTCTGTTTAGTACGCAGTACTAAATAAGTGGGCATTATACCAGTAGGCAATATATAAAAACATGAGAAACAGAGAAAAAAACTTACTTTTGAATTAGTCTTACTATCTAAATATCTTACCAATATACCATTGTGGGTTTTTTTCCATTTTTTTAAAATAATTTCTTTCTTGCACAAAATTATTATATGTATTCTTCTGTTATTAATCTAGACAACGATTCAGTTATATTAGAAAATGTTGGTAAGCATTAAGAAGCTAATAAATAATTTATTGTACTTAGTGGATTTCTTAGTCTATGCAATTATTAAATTTACAGCAAACAAATGCTGAAAACCTTTTCATATCTGAGACCAATTGTATATTTCTAGAATGAGTCATACATTTGAAACCAATTTTAATATTCATAATCAGCTTACAGTCATATAGGTAGCCAATTTAGTTAGACAGACTACCAAATATACTTTGTTGAACAAATATTTATTTATTTTAATGGAATGATGAATATACTGAATTATCTTTTTTATCTGATCAGAAATGCTGTGAAAGACGTTAACAGATTTTATAAGCCAATAGTTTTTGCTCTTTTTTTAGAATTACAAACTTATCTTTAACAATAACTAGTTAGAATAAAGAAAATCATAAATATGATTACTTCTAGAGTATTTGTGAATGAGATTCCATAATTCTGTCAGCACAAAAATTCAGTTTTTGTGCCAATCAGTATAAACTGCACTTTTCCTAGTAGACAGCTGTGTTGATGTTAAATAGGTTTCCAAAGCCATATACAGTTTATGCCCCACAATTGCAAGCAAGAGATGTAGTGGAAAAAAATGTTAGATATCATGAACATTACTAAGAAATCATAGCCTAATTGAGCTTTTCCATCCTTAATTAATTTGGACTAAGAGGATGAAACTTGTGCTCTTTTTTCTGGGTTACCAGGAGACGTTATTTAATTGGCAAATTGGTAAGGATGCTGGGCTTCACAAAATTGTGTGCTTTGGACTCTATCCTGTAGCATTCTGGGCTTCTGGAGATTTTTGGTCTGGGCTTAATAAAATAAAACAAATTCTTTGCACAGATCACAATCATTGATATAAAAAAATATACCTGGTTAGAGCTCTAGAGCAGAGAAAGTAACTGAATTTCTAAAAAAATCAGTGTTAGGAACCCCTTGATTTACTGCATACTCCAATAGGAAGCCTCATAGAGAATCCTCACAGTAACAGGAGAAAACTTCTAAAGCAAGAATTTTCAGAAAGCTACTTCCACCCACTCACATGACACTTTGGAGTGATCAAGTAAATTAGTTGGCCATATTATTACTGAAAATTGGTGCTTTAATAGTTTCACAGAACATTTTATGTTATCTGATCTAATTGTATCTTTTCAACTCCCAGTGCATCATTTTGTGGATATGTTTTCAGAGAAAAGGCACAATATAAGTTAGTACTTAGAAAAGTTACAAAGTAATTTTAGCTATAAATGAATAAAATCACATAATAAAAATGCAATGATGGAAATTTGTCATCACATAATCACTATGAAGGTTTTTAACACAAAATATTTCAATGATCAAGTTTTCAGAGGCACTTCACAAATTGAATCAGAATAGCTAAAGGAATAAGGAACTGCAGAGTTAAGCTAGTAAGGAAAACTAGAAGATGAGAGGTCCAGGAATTCATACATGAGTTTAGCCATCTGAGAAAATATGCAAGAAATGGATCCTAAAGCTGTAAAAACCTGCATTGTATTGTGGGATTAAGTATTCCCCTAAAATCAGTTACCACAATGGAGTTTATGGGTGTAGTAAGGAACAGAGAGAAAGATGTTACACCTTAAGCCAATATTCTGCTTTTCAACGTGAGCACATAAATTCTCCTAAACACTGTGGAAACAAGTACCGTGCACAGCAGCAAGAGGTTTCAAAACAACTTGTTAGCTATAAAAATCCTTTTAAGAATTTCAGTTCTGGTAATAATGATACTGATGCTGCTGTATAAGTCTTTCAAAACACTTACATGCAGACATCTAGAGGAACTGCTAGCTGTTTCTTGTATTTGCTGGCAGATATAAATCATTGCATAAATATTATGTAGACAAACTGGTGACAGTCCACTGAAACTAAAAACTCTGACTTAGAGTTTATTTCAGTAGTAGGTGGAGAATATTTAGAATGTGGAAGGAGATATGGAGGGCTTATGATCCTTCTTCTAACTTATGACTGCTTATTCATAAATGCATTAATTGCTCAGTTTGCTAAGGAATATATATTTTTTAATTATTATTTCCTATTTATGCATCAACTGAGATTTTGTTCACTACAGTTGCATTCTGTCAGTTTATTTTAGAGTTTTCAAGGGATACAGACTTCTTAATGAATAGGATGTGGGGGAGCCAGATTTTCTCCTCTCCTAATTAAGAACCTGATCCAAAGCCTGCTTTGCACGGAATGTTGGACTATTGACTTCAATACCTTTTGGATCTGAGTTTGAATTCTATTTTTTGTTTCTACACTTCTCATATACTCATTTTGTGTTTGACTGCTTTTTAAAAAAAGTTCTTCCTTATTCACTTAGAGGTCAAGCTGTTTAGAGATCTTGTTTTAGCAGGGCATACAGTCTCATTCTGTGTTTATATAATGCCCGAGACGACAAAAAGAGAATTCTACAGCAGTTACCACCGTCAATTTTAGAAGTTATTTTGTTTAGCTGAAGACTTCAGGTAGTGCAGTGACATAAATTAGTGTCTTGCCACAGGATGTAATTTTATTGTACTACATTTACCTGATGGACTGAGTCTGTGTAAATGCTTGTAAAATATCTGACATTGTGACATTACTAAAGTTTGCCAATTTTCATTAGGGCATTATTTACGTGTTCCAGCTACAGGAGCCCTTTTATACTGGGAGCAACACAAACAAGTGAGAATGAAGCGTCTTTGTTCAGACCAGTGTATAGCTGGCTGAGATAAGAACAAAAAGTGAGAAATGAAGTGTGCAGAGAAAAACCTAAGCAAAACAATTTACTTATCAGGACAATGTGAAAGCCAGAAATAAAGCCCTACCTGCCAAAATTTACACCATTGCATTTGCTGGTTTTTTTTCAGGACAAATATTATTGATATTCACATTGTACTGTGAAGTTTTCTTATATTTGAACTAGTGATAATAACAATATATATTCTTTTTATTCCTGTTTTGCTTTGTTCTTTTGTTTCAGCAAAACAGTAATGATTTTAAAGTTATTCAGATAAAAAAAAAATTCTTTTCCTGTTACTGTAGAAACTTAATTCATGTAACTGACAAAACATCATAGCAAGAAATTATAACTTGGCTCATTTCTCATTTAAGAAGATAGTCTTCATATTAAAAGATTAACCTAGATGTTTTCAAGCTATGCTATTTCCCACATGTACAATGAGATTTTTAGCCATACTTTCTAGTTTGAGGTAGAGTTTTTTTATTTGAGAAATTAGAACTGTAAAACCTCAGCCTCTACCAAATTTCTTGTCACTTTTGACTGGTTATTAAAGGAATTAAGCTTAAGGGGAGGTCTTATTTTCCACTCTTCCT
>WAAB01009208.1:0-15849 GCA_013389865.1 Piaya cayana | reverse complement strand
CCCCCCCCCCCGCCCCCCCCAGGTTTCAGAATTGACATGCAATCCCAGTCAGGTATCCTAAACATCTCAAGATACCTTGTTGCTCCAATGGGACTCATTATTTGAAAATTTATGTTTGGGTGTCTCAGATCAGATATGAACCATGTGGTTACTTTGTGTTACTTTTTGTCCACTCACTACAAAATGCTATCAGTCTGGTTTTGGTATGAGTATAAATTTCCTTATCTATGCTTGATATGATTACTGATATAGAACTTACAAAGACATTTTGCCTAGCACAGCATTGAGTAGTGTGTCTGTTGTTTGTGTGTCTGTTTAGTACAATTCCTCAAACTGTCTTTCAAGACTCTGAAAGGTAAAGGAAATATTCTTGTACAAAAAATTGACCACTTTCAACAAACTGTTCTGTCAAGTTTTAGGTGTCTCTGAAAAGCAGGATTCCACAGGTTAACTAGAAGATGTTTTGACCAACTTCTTAGTGAAGATTTTTTCCTAATTAGAATATCCGTTCTGACAACTCTTGCCATTGTGTTTTGTCCTTTCATGCTATATGTCCAAGAAGGGGCTAATTAGATTGGGTTTGGAGGAAGGCCATGAAAATGATCAGAGGGATGAAACACCTTTTCTATAAAGAAAGGCTGAGAAGTCATTCAGCATGGAGAAAAGAAGCCTTCAGGGAGATATAGTTGTGGCCTTTCAGTATTTGAAGGGGACTTATTAGATGGGGACAAACATTTTATCAGGGTTTGTAGTGATGGGACAAGGGATAGTAGTTTAAAACTAAAAGAGGATGGATTTAAATTGGACATCAGGAAGACTTTTTTTACCATAAAACCGGGGACACACTGAAACAATTTGCCCAGAGAAGTTATGGGTGCCCCTTCTTCACTGCAAGTCAGGTTGTAGCACCTAATTGCATGGAAGTTGTACCTGTCTGTGGCAGGAAGGACCGGACTAGGTGACACTCTCTTCTGCTTAAATCATTCCATGTTTCTATAATATGACCACTACATCAGTCATTAGATAGCTGTCTGCAGTAAGATCCCATCTTAGCTGCCTTCTTAACCTTAAGAGTAAAGCATACTTTCTCCAGTCTTTTTGGAGATTTTTTGTTTCACATTCCCCTTCCTTGTGTCTCCCCTATTTCCGTGGTATCCTTTTGAAAATAAATTACTAGAATTCCTCAGGGCATACTCTGAGATTCTTCGCCTTGCACATCATTTTAATGCTATAATATTTGCTGTAATCTTCATTGACTATACAAATTATATTATTTTTGCTTAATATACATGAAAGAATTTATATTTTTCTACCTCAGATATTTTCTTCTGTTTTGTATTTTAAAGCACATGATCATTAAATTGTGCTTTTTCACTTTGTCAGTTCCTGCAGACTATTTTATCTTCTGAACATTGAATCCAATGAACCGATTTTTTTTAATTGCTCAGTTAGTATTTCACTGTCTCTTACAGTATTAGCTGGTCCCACTTTGAAGAATATTTACTTCATATTCTTTCTTTCAGTTAATTTTTCTCAGCCAGTATCCTCCTTTCTGCCATTCTGATGTGAATATAAAGGTCTGTATTAACAAAAATGCAATTATTCTAGATTTGCATAGTATGAAAGAGCAGAGTCTGTCACCCTTTATCATAATACTTCCTTATGGCTGTATACTAATTACTACATGGTCTTAAAGATCAACAGTATTACTTTTAGAGTCTGATTCTTCTTGGCCCTTTCTTGATTACTAAAGTCTACTGTAATACTATTGCATATTGCAAATTCAATTAATATAATCAGTCACCTTTGAAAACGCCAATAATAGCTGAAAATGTTGCACATCACATGGGACACATGAACCTTTGTGACTCTCATAATGTTTGATTCACATAATTTCACAATTCTTGAATTCTTACTTGTTTGTTACATTTATTCAAACTTAGACCTTTATATTGATAAAATGGGATTTTTTTAAACTTTGAATAATGCAGTATATTTATTTTTATATGCAAATTTGAAAAACATTAACTGGTATTTCAAGAATTGTTTAGAGAATGTTTATTATTTCCTGAGCTGATTGTTCCTAAATCTCTTTAGGTGAAAAAAATCACTACAATTAACATGTATTTTATAAATCAGCTGGATAGCTATCCATGATAACATCAGATTTTATTTGACTTTGAATGACTTGGTGTCTGAAACAGATTTAAGCTACTTACGTGCCTCTCCCTAGTAATCTAGAACTTAAACTACTGCTTCTACTATTAGTGAGTGGTTTTATGGCTTTCCTTCAACACAATAGAAAAGTAAAATTTTGTGAATGTGATGTCTGAGATAGGAAGCACTTCTGTCAAGAAAACTTTTAATGAAAAAGTATGAACAGATCTGAATATAAACAAAACTATCTCTTAATTTTCTTCTCTTCTTTTTTTTTTCTATTGCATTTTCTTGTCTGCATCTATATCTCAGCTCATTTTATTTGCATTCAGCAGCACTGTGAATTTGTTCTTCTCTGTTGTATTAGACTCCCATCATACTTGCTATTTTAAAACATCTTTTAGCAGAAGTAGAGGGCACATGTCCAGCTTAGCAAGTCTTGCCTTATTTTACTATTAAGTACAAAATGAATTCATAAGAACAAGAAAACACAAAACCAAAGCCTACTATACAATAAACATGCTCCCACCACCTAAACTGTATTTGAAAAAACATCACTTGAAAGGTCTTTTCAATCAATTTGAACAATCAAAACCCTATTAACCTCTAGTGTTTGTCCTTCCTGTGGCTCTATTTTGTTAATCAGAAATATTTCTGTTGAACCATTCCTTCCTATTTTTGCAGAAATTTAATCAAAGGAAATATGTACAGTTAAACCTAGGCAAATACTTAAAAGCAATGTGAATCACAGACAGTAATGACTGAGTCATGCATCTGCAGTATTAATTAGAAATTTCAGGAGGACAGAGTAGATACACAAGCAGAAACTTGGTGATCCACAAGCAGAAACTAATAATGGAAATCAGTTTTAAAAGAAATAAGCTTGAATTTGAATTTAGAAGAACAGTTATCTTTAAGACTACTGCAAACACACAGTGGTAAAAGCAACTGCCCATCTCACATCCCTCTCAAATTCTTGTGCACGTGAAAAGCATTATTGAACAAATTGACTGATACTTGGAAAGATAAGAAAGGAAAGAAGGGAAAGAACTGAACAGGCATGGCAGATCTGAGGGCAATAACCTGTTAACACAGGCAGGGAGCAACCAGTCCCTCTGCACTGCTAGTGAAAAAATGTTCTAAAGTTGGCCTAGACCATATTTAAGACTTCAGAAGGATAAAGTTGTAAGGAGCACAAGTCAGCATTAGTTCCTGTTGTCACAGCTAGCAAAGGCGACATGACTAAAGGATCTCAGACAGGATGAGGGACATCAGCTTTGCAACTTTTAACACTAGTAAAAGGAGAAGGAAGCTACAGCATTCTTTGATTTGTCTTTGTGGGTTGAGATAGTATTATCCAGCTGATGCACATAAATCTGATTTGAACTGAATGTTTCTTAACTGCACTTTGTAAACTGAATCATCATCAGCATCTACAACTTCACAAAAAAAATGCAGGCAGCTTAAAATATTAAACATGTCAAATCATGTTTGTTTCTAGCTTTTCTTCCAATAGAACATCATGTTGCAGCAATTGACTAGAAATATCCTTCTTGCATAGAGCTGTTGCAGTTGTTAAGGAAACCAAGAGAACTTAAACATATATATAGTTGATCCTGATATACAAAATTTGATGTACTGCAAGTCTTTTATTATACCAAAATAGGAAGTGTCAAGGAAGGATAAAAGCCCAGGGTGACAAATCATTACTGGGAAAAAAAAAAAAAGCAAAAAAAGTTTTAAAATTCTTTATGATTATAAATCAGGTTTAAAAAGAAAATCATTTTCACAAGATTGATTGTATAAGTTTCTTCTCTCTTTTGCCTCCCAGATTCTATTTTTATGCTACAACACAGATTGCATTCTTCAGAAAATCATCTGCTAACTCAGACATTCCTTTCCAGGTGTCAAATGAATTTCAATGCAGATTCAGAAGTACAATAGTCATGTTGGGAAAGGAATGTCCAGCTTTACTCCTAGGAAGAACTAGAGATCAGCAGAGAGCTATCCTGTAGGTTCCACCCAAATTTTCAGTTCTATGATTTTATCCTGGAAGATATTATGTAGCAGGAGGCTTTCTGTGTTACGGAAGAAGTGAACATCAACATGAGGAGGTGGAATGCATGTGTAACATCAGTTGATTCTTCCTGGTGTTGCTCACCATGGATGCATCAGGAAAATTTTTGATGTGAGACTAATTACTTAACAAAATTTTGCTTGAAATACTGACTTCCTACCATTCCTTACTGTTACTTCTGTGCATGCACAGCAAGACTACCCCACACACGGTAATGAGACACAGACTTGGTTTCTAAAAGAATATTCAAGGAGGCATGAGGCATGGCTGTCCATCACCCCAGTTGGACTGGCCTGGACAACATGGCCTCAAAGAACTCGTGCTGGAGCTGCTGCCAGAAAGACCATGTGTTCCCAAGAAACTGCTGCTGCCCATTGGAGTGGTGACCCCCTTACTTTTGCTTCCTCTCTTCCTCCCAGTTTGGTGACACTAGCTGTGTTTAAACTGTCAGATTGTAATCTGGCCAGACTGAAATCTGGTTTTGCAACTCTGAGAAGTTGGTCTCCTTGGCAATGCACCCGAGTACCTAGACTGTTTATTCTGGATGTATCTGAAATAAATCCTGCTGTGAGATTTCACCCTGAGAGACCTTGTTGGCCTCCAGGTCACTGTGCAGATATCAAATGAACCTCCATCTTTGACTGTGCATGTTGAAAGAAGGCCCGGACACTAGTAGTGTCTATGCAGTGAGGTTTAACACTTGCACACTGTAATGGTCACTTAATTTATAAAATTACGTTTTTTTCTCTAATTCTGTTACTCTCACCTAATATACCAACATACAGTGATTTTACTGTGTTGTTTTAAGGCTTATAAAATTGTACAATATAGTAATGCACGAAGACAATTAAAGACAGAAAGTATCCCTTCTGAACAATGGAGGTGAGAGAAAAAAATGTAAGATACATTTTCATAAACTTATTTATAACTGAATTTTCACCATTTTTTCCTTCACATTAATACTGTTGCGATTTATATATAACAAAAGAATGAATATTGACAGGGAAAACCACATCATAAGCCATATTAGGCACTGTTTTCTGTTCTTCATTCGTTGGACAATTTACTGTAAGGATTGTGGACTGTCAGTTGTAAAAGCGAAGTCTTGGGTGCTGAGAGGGATATGGATTTCTTTCAGCTGCCTTTTAGCTTGAGGAGAGACAAACTGGCTTGGGAATACTTCTCGTTCAATATTCAGAAAATACCTTCTTACAACAGCAATATTGTACATACCTGTGAAAAGCAAAGTAAAAATTGTAATCTGGGACGTCTGTAATTGCTTACAGCACATGCAACCTCAGAAGTGGGAGGACAACTTGAAACCTCCAGTGTAATTGAGGTCTTTTTCAATTATTGACCTGGTATGGAGCTTAAAAAGACAAAAATATCTCCTAAATGCTAAAATGCTAGATTGTAGGAAACTTCCACTTCCTACAATGAAGTATAAGCAGAGTTGGAAATTATACATCCTTGAAATAAATAACTGACCTCTCGGAGAAACCTTCCAAAGGGAATTTAATGTGGCATCCACTACACAGCTTTAACTTGAAACTTCCACCGGAAACTATGATTCTATTGGTTACTAGCAGTTGGTAGAATATAGAATTTAAATATTAATTCAAGGTGACTTTTTTTTCAGGTAACTGTAATACACTGGATATTTTGGAAAAAGCCACTGGAAAAGTGATAATTGTTCTGAGTACTACATTACCATGGCTCACTGTTTATTTTTCTCTGTAAGTTACCGCATTACAATTCTGAGAAGAATATATGCTTGCAGAGGTTCCATTATTAAAGAATAACTTTCTTCTCTGGTAACAGACTCTAACAGAGAACAGTTAAATTCTGTTCAGTAACTGCTGGGAATATGTTCACTTATTTTGTTTTTAACAAAACCATGAAAACTTTAGAATAAGGATTTCTTTGGATGATATTCCGGTACTGCTTTATGTAGACTGGACAACATTTACCTTTAAAAGTAGCCAGAATTATTTTTGATCCTATTATGTTTAAAGACTGCTTCAGAATTCCTTTGACTAGAAATGTCTTATTGTCTACCTATAGGTACTTATTGCCAATTTGGACACAGGACAGCACAGTTTGATTGGGACAACACAGTCCTGTGGCTTATTACTTGCCTAGATGTCAGTTAATTACTGGGCAACTAAATAAATGAACCTGTGACAAAATTCATTCATTTATTAAGTGATTTATTAAGCAACAAGAAGACTGTTCAGATGACCCAACTGACCTTCCTAGCATAACACTAATAATCCAGTACTTTTTACAGAGAGGAACATTATGAAACATAAGGCATAAATTTCAGTTTCCCACCAATCTTCTTAACTTTTCATGTGATGTCACTGACCAGAGTTCAGCAGATCTGTCCCTTGCCAAATAGAGTGTTTTAGATTTATCCTTATTTAGAGATTGCTTCTAGACAATAAAAAGTCTGCATTATTTTAACAAAGAATGAGACTACAGTTTTCTTTTTTTTGTTTTTTTTTTATTTGGAGTTATGTTGAATAAATATTTACTGGTCTAGACACCACTGATGATAATAGGTCCAGTCCTTTTATCAATGCTAGCATTTAAAAGCCTTATACAATTAACTTAATCAAAGTCCAATCAAATTTGATTAGACTTGTGCTCTTGTGCCTGTATCAAGGACAGAAAAAAAGTTATATTTGCCTAAAGTCTGAGGAGTTCTAGCTATAAATATATCGATATAGCACATATAATTTCATGAAATTCAATATGTTTAAAGAAGTCATTCTTAGAAAACTGAATTGTCATGGGGTTTTTTTATCAGTAAGTTTAAACAATTGTTTTCCTTCACAGGTATACATCCATGATGTATTTTCTTAACTCTGTACAGTCATCAAACCTTCGCGGAGAATTTACAGGACCAAAATATGAAAAATGGAATTTTTTTTTTAAACTAAATTAAAGATATTAATTATTTCAAAAAGACTAAGTAAACTATTCTCAGATAAATCTGTCCATTAGACTTTCTAGTCCCTTGACAATATATTTCTGTTCCTGAAGACAGATTCTAGGTCTGACCAGTTTNTTTATATATATATATATATATATATATAAAGTAGTGTTATACAGGATTGGTCACATAGTGATTTGGAAATACACATTTTGAATGTTTTCTGACTTCACCATTCATTGTCTGATAGACTAATAGATACTATTACTAAAACATGGGATGTTCAAATAGTGTATGCGCCCGGTGAATGAGTCAATGTAAAACTGAGCTTCTTTTATTAGAAAACCTGAATGCATCTCATAATTTCTATAGCATTTTCAGTACAGAGAAACTGTTTCATTGTAACACAAATTGGTCTAAAATATTAATAAACAGCATAAAACTAAAGATGACACTGAATTTCAGGTTTGATTATGATTTAGTCTGTGCTNTAAATATATCGATATAGCACATATAATTTCATGAAATTCAATATGTTTAAAGAAGTCATTCTTAGAAAACTGAATTGTCATGGGGTTTTTTTATCAGTAAGTTTAAACAATTGTTTTCCTTCACAGGTATACATCCATGATGTATTTTCTTAACTCTGTACAGTCATCAAACCTTCGCGGAGAATTTACAGGACCAAAATATGAAAAATGGAATTTTTTTTTTAAACTAAATTAAAGATATTAATTATTTCAAAAAGACTAAGTAAACTATTCTCAGATAAATCTGTCCATTAGACTTTCTAGTCCCTTGACAATATATTTCTGTTCCTGAAGACAGATTCTAGGTCTGACCAGTTTTACCATTGGTCTTCTAAAAAATTTTTCTGTATGAAAGTAAAATAGATCTATTAGACCTGGAGGTTTCCTACATGCTTCTTTATGGAAACTGTGTGAGGGAGACAATTCTCAATGATTCGGGATACCCTGAATAGGTATCCTGAATAGGTTACATTTTCCATATCAGGATAAGGTGTGAAAGCCATGTCAAGCAGAATGGAAAAATTTAAGCTTTAAATCTGAAGTTCAGTCCTCCTTACAAAAATCTGCGGGGAGCAGAAGTAAGGGCCTATGCACACAAGACTTTATATATATATATGTATATATATGTATATATATATATAAAGTAGTGTTATACAGGATTGGTCACATAGTGATTTGGAAATACACATTTTGAATGTTTTCTGACTTCACCATTCATTGTCTGATAGACTAATAGATACTATTACTAAAACATGGGATGTTCAAATAGTGTATGCGCCCGGTGAATGAGTCAATGTAAAACTGAGCTTCTTTTATTAGAAAACCTGAATGCATCTCATAATTTCTATAGCATTTTCAGTACAGAGAAACTGTTTCATTGTAACACAAATTGGTCTAAAATATTAATAAACAGCATAAAACTAAAGATGACACTGAATTTCAGGTTTGATTATGATTTAGTCTGTGCTTTCTGAAACACACTCCTTAATTCCATTAATGTGTTAATCCCAGTATCTAATAAGTCACTACTAGTGCACACTGGAGAAGTGAGAACTGTGCCCACATATGAAAACATGACGTGCTTTGGTGTACAGATCCTACATAACTTTAACCAAGCATTGCATTTTCTTATTTTTGACTAGATGTCTGTCACTCACAATCTTTTGTATGACATTGTAAATATTTCTGTCAAGTTGTTTGATGTTGCTAAAAGATTAAGATGATTTCTTTTTCCTGACAGAATCATAGAATAGAATCATATAATAGAATCATAGAATCATTTAGGTTGGAAAATACCTATAATTTCATTGAGTCCAACTGTTAAACTAACGCTGCCAAGTCCACCAATAAACTATATCCCTAAGTACAATGTCTACATGCCTTTTAAATGTTCCAGGAATGAGGACTCAACCACTTCCCTGGGCAGCCTATCCCAATGCTTGATTAGCTTTTCAATGGAGATTTTTTTTCGTAATATCCAGTCTAAACCTCCCCTGGAACACTTGAAGCCATTTCCTCTCATCCTATCACTTGTTACTTGGGAGAAGAGATCAACACTTGTCTCACTACAATCTCCTTTCTGATAGTTGTAGAGAGCAATAAGGTTTCCCCTCAGACTCCTGTTCTCCAGATTAAAGAGCCCCAGTTCCCTCAGCCACTGAACACAGGATTTGAGATGCAGCCTCATCAGTGCCAAGTGCAGTAGGATAATCCTATCCTGCTAGCCACAATGTTTTGATAAAATCTAGGATTCTGTTGGTCTTCCTGGTCACCTGGACAGTCTGATGGTTCACATTCAGACAGCTATCGACCATAACCCCCAGCTCTTTTTCCACTGGTCATCTTTTCATCCTTTCCTTTCCAACAGCTGTAGATGAGAAAGTACAAGGAACTTGGAAGTGAAAATTCAGTAAATCTATGCCAAGAAGTAGCACTCAATCTTTAGTTCAGATTCTATATCTAGAAAGTCATCTCTAACATGACACATATTACAGTTCTAGTTTGTTAACTTCTTAACTATATTTGCATTAAAATCTTATTAAATATTTTTTTAAAAAATTAAGTATAATAAAGAAACATTTACAGTGGGTTATATATAACAGATAAATTCTTAAACTTTTTATGGTCTGCAAAATATTTAAAGGAAAAGAACCTCCATTTCTACTCTTCCTCTCATATATAGCACTACAGAATTACTTAGACATATATGCTGTGGGATAAAGTCAGGTCCAGCAATTACTACACCATGTAAAAAAAATTTGCAGCTAGATCCTGATTTGGCACAGACTTCCACTGTAATCCAGTGCAAACTTTCACAAATACCTGAACAGGAATACAAATCCTTGCTCACCTGATCTTCTATATTTCAAATATAAATCAGTATCTGACTAAAAATTCAATGACCAAAGCAGAAAGAGAATTCTCACTTGATGAATCCTCGTTCTTTGCACTTACTAGAACTTCATGCTGCCTCTTATTTTCCCATTTATTCAACATTTTAGTTAAATTCACTACTGACAGAGATGACGTATACAATATTATTCTGGACTGTTCTTTCATGAGTGCTTAAAGTTCACTATGTAGTCATCGAAAGTTTTGGATTTAAATCAATGGCCAGCCATCCAAAGAATAGCATTAATATCCTTGCTTTAACACAGGAATAAAATGTATAATAATTTTAGTTTCGAAGGATACCAACTGAGTTATAGTAGGTGTTTCATGGGTTTTATATCATCCTGCCCTATGTGCTTCTTATCACTCTATCACCGTAATTAGCTTTTCAATTAGCAGGTTTGTGTTTGTACAAGATTAGCAGCAGCTGAATTGAATTTGCTCTGCTTAAGACAGCAACCGTTGCAGTGACTATTGCTGTTAAATAACACAAATGTTAACAACTGAGAAATAGTCTTTAGGAAAAAAATTACTTTCTTCTTCATTCCCACTCAAGTTCATAGTAATGCAATCATTTTTTTGTTCACATTAAATCTATACATGTTGAACAGAAGTGACCTTGTACATTCCTGACAAAATAATTTTCCATGTTAATTAAAATTATCACAGAAATAGGAATTACCTAAGCTTAAAAATTAGAATATTAAATAACCTAAGTCAAATTCTGCAATTTATTTATTCTATAGACTTCTAGTGTAAAGACTATAAGTATCATCCTAAATGAAAATCTTTGCCAAATAACACTAAAGAAATTAACAATATCAGACAATAAACAAATAGATATAAGTAATTTTAACTAATCTTTGCTCTTCTTCCTCTGTTAATTTTACTTTTTTTAGCTGCCTACAGGTTAGAACCAGACATAGTTCTAAGATGTTGCTGCCTAACAAATGTAAATGAGAAATAGATAATACAAGTTTTTCATAACTATGATTTTCATAATTTTATAGTAAGATTCTTAATGAGAATTTTCAGCTGATGAGAACTACCACTAAGTGTACAGAGCTGATGGTAGAAAATGAAACTGAGAGGGAAAACTGTAACTTAACTCTGCCTAAAAAAGTTAGGAGGAAGAGAAATAAGGGACACTGCTAACAAATATCTTAATGTATACATCGTCTGCAACCTCAACATGTATACTCTATTTTGCTTCATTCATTATTGATCCTCTGTAGTATATTATATAGAATCATAGAATCATAGAACACCCAGGTTGGAAGAAACCCACCAGATCATAGAGTCCAACCGTTCCTATCAAACACTAAACCATGCCCTTCAGAATATNCACCAGCTTTGTTGCTCTTCTCTGGACTTGCTCCAGAGCCTCAATATCCTTCTTGTGGTGAGGGGTCCAGAACTGAACACAGTATTCAAGGAGTGGTCTCACCCGTTTAAATGCCTATTTACTGTCCTTGAAACGTTTGTATTTGCTGTATGAGCTTCCCTTGATCCAAATCTAGAATACAGTCAGATGTGTTAGTTACAGAAGGCCTATCTTCCTCTTTTGAATGCAAAATTTTGAACTGCAACTAGCTGTAGTTGTCTGTCATGTTTTTCTTCTGTATGTTACAGGTGCAGAACTGTATTTCTTAAACCAAAATATTGAATAAAGCATATAAGCATTTTCAGGTAAGAATGTCAAATATTCTTCTTGATTCATTTGCTTTTTTTTTCCCTCATACTTTTCAGCTGTTTCTTTCCCTTCCACACTTTCATTAATTTTTTGAGAATATTTTCTCCTTTGGTATTTTTATGTCTTTGCAAGGGGAAGACTTGCCTGAACTATGGATGGGATCAATTAATCAGAATGGCTTAAATTGATACTATAAATAATAATCAAAGATGTTTATCAATGGAATCTCCAAGACTGTTTTTATTCTAAGAAGGGATAAATTTAGAAAATATCAGATTGCAATTTTTTTAACTGCTGTTCTTTTCTAATGATACTTTAATTTGACAAAGGAGTACTTTCTAGCCAGGAAGTATCAAAACTCTTGGTACATTATGCTTGTTAAGGCTCAAATCTTAGGTGATGTTTTGGTGAGTTTGTTAATTTTTTATGCCTAACACTGACATTGCAATTGCAAATGGCATAGTGTGATGAACTGAGTAAGAATGAACTTAATTATGATGTGTCTGCCTCTGTCTTCTCATTTTGCCCATAAGAGTAACCTAACCCCTCTGTATATATTTCTGCACTATTGAATTGGGATAATATTCACTTTTTGTTCAGTAAAGTGCTCATAGAAATGTATTTTGTCTTATTTGTGATCTTGATCTTATCAAACTAAAATGATTTTTTGAACATTAAATAAAATCAGACAACGTATTTCTAAGTCTCTATTAACAAGCATAAAAACCTTTCATTGCTGCCTAGTTAAAACTTCTGAAGACGCATACTGTCCTGTTGTTAAGTGAAAAACACTTAACTGCAAACACTTGAGAAGCTCTCACTGTTCATCTTTGAAATCTCTGGGGTTGTTTATGAATCCTGTGGTTTTGACCTTGGAGACCCTCTTGTAGTTTTTCATCATCCCTCTTGCAATATATTGCAAAGAATTGCAGCCCCTTGACACTGAGTTAGCTTTTGACACTCATGTCAGGGGTGATTCAGTGAAAATCTCAAACACACTGACATATATCTGTTTTCTTTAATCAGAAAAAATAAAATAATTTTCCTGCCACTATAAAACATGATTGGCTGCCATATTTCATTAAACTCACATGCTTAATTCTGAATTTCAAGGAATTTAGGGCTTCAATATATCTTCAATGATTTCAGATCATTTCAATAATTTCAGTTAATTTCAATAAACTGACTACTTTTTGTGTATTTGAGAACTAGTTAACAAATCTTAGTCTATGATGGAGGGAATGCCATACTTAAAAAGTACAGCAGGCTTAGAGACAATTTACACATCCTTCAGATTCTTCCATGCATCATGAGGAAACAAATTATGACCATGGTAAATTAACATCTCAGTCACTTCTAACACAACCGGTATCCTCGAAGCAAGAACTAGGTTTTCATCAGCTTAAGTTTCTTAGTAAATGATTTTTTCATCATATGTCTAAGAAAATTATTAATTTATTTACCTTAAAATAAAATATTTCCATTAGTCACCACTCATAACCTAAATACTCATTGATATTTAATGCACTGTGCAAACATGGCCTACAAGCACTGGACAAAACACAGAAAAAAGGAACAAGGAATTCTTAATACCCAATGGAATTCCTACAATTTGTTTAGATAAAGAGTGCAAAATAAACCTTATTTTTCCTAGTCATTGGTTTGTATCACAGTGCAAGCTTAGAGCTCACAAACTAGATTCCTCTTAGATGAAACTAAATAAGATGATGCACCACAGAAGCACACCTAACACATTCTTGACATTAATTAATATTCATCTCTTAGGATCAGACAGCAGCTAATCTGAAGACCTGCTCACCGTCAAAAAAGCAGATGTTGAATATTGGATCTTTGACACCATCTGTTTTGCTCTATAGATCTTTTTCTCGAGGGCCAAAATAACTACTAATATAGTCATATCCTAAGATTTTTCTTTTCTTCTCCCTCTGTACCTTTGGCCCAGTCCCTTCACATCTGTTTCAATTATTCTACATATTAGATTGAGAAACAACCTCTGTGTTACATAACTTGTAAATTGTATCTGTGCATAAAGTAATTTCCGGGCCCACTGATGGCTAAGAAATTTTATATATTGCCAGACTCTTTAGCAACCTGGACATAACTCAGACTTCTATGTTGGCTAGTCAATCAACACAGTATTCTTACTGGTCATTCAACTAGATTATACACAAGCCTTTGTTGATCAACCAAATATAACCAGTATTTCCCCCAGTCTGATGAATAATCAACATACAGAAATATTTTGAGGAGAGTTAGGAAAAAAGTGTATCTCTACTCTTTTCCAATTCTGCTATTATTAAGCTTGCATCACTTATTACCATTTCCACAACTTTTCCTGTTTACGGCATTTTCAGAAAAAGAACGGGACAAGATATATTGCAGGAAATAGGTGAGTTAAGTGTCTTCAATGTAAGCAACACCAGGAGTATCCCAGTTGCTTTTTTATAAGTTTATTAAATGTGTAGACCTTTTGTTTTTTCAGGCCCTCCTTGCATTTCGGTCATGTTTTGTTTTGGAGAGAGTTCTTTGTTAGATTGATTTTGCTCTTCAGTTTCTGTTGTTGTCCATTGTGAGGTTTTTTTATTTTTTTTTCTGAATAAAAAATGAAAATGCATTCAAAATTTTAACTTTTTATTTGGAATAAAAGACAAGGAAATACATTGACATTATTTACATTATTTACATTAACAGGTGCTCATAACTCATTGCTATATTTACTGGTTTTAAAAGTGCACTCTAAAAAGCTACAGTGTTTAATTCCTGTGCAGGGTAGGTGTAAAGATTTGTGACATCCCCGGACAATTTCTCAGTCTGCAATTCACTCCATGTGATAAGATATAACAAAATGTTGTCCTTTTTTTGAAGACTCTAGAGGGGATTGTTTAGCATATGAATGACTTCCTCTAATATGTCTATCAGTATGGAAAATAAGGAGTAAAGGAGTTTGAACCAAAGGAAGGAGAAGAAAAACAGAAAATATTTTTTTTCAAAGCATCAGTCAGTAGTTAGAAATGTATATACTGCAAACTGTTGTGCCATGCATTGCAAACTGTAGACAAACTCCAACTGTGTATCCTGAACACAACGACTGGGTATCCAGCTAGTTCCTCCTGGCTATTTTAAACTCTTAGTCTGGAGTTAGCTAATGTGTCTGCATTCTCATTTATTTGAAGTATTAAGTGCATCCAATTGGCCTTTGTACATCTAAGGATTTTAGAAAAGTATTCCTGATATCCTTGATGATGTTTTTAGTGGGTTGCAAGAGATTATGCAGATGAAGTAAGAACACTGGAAGCTTTGTCGTTACACCTCTTCATAATGTTCCTGCATGTCCATATTGGTCTACTATGGGTATTAGGACAAGGATAAGGGAACATAATTCATGAACATAATGAAGTATTTACATGTATGTACAAACATAATGATGTATTAGATACATGAAAAAAGTAGACACCAGGTAAAAGATCTTCAGAGAATTTAGTAGTTAGAGGGATAAAGGATAGGGAGTTAAAGGATAACTACGTTTTCACCATAGTCAGTATAGTCCATGAAAGTCAAATTTGCTTTCTGTTATACTCCCATGGAAACACGTAATGTAGCTGACATTCCACTGTTCACCTTCTTCTGGAATCTTTAATAGCAGACGTTTGGCTCATAATGTTCTATCTTTCTGTGTCATCTCATTTAGGTGAACTGTAATGGAAAGCAACTGCAAATGTTCTATTTGAGAATAGGTATCACATGCAATTTTGTGTCCTGGTACACAGATAAAAGCCTTTTTTTCTCCATTCTCTTTTTTTTTAGATTTGTATTCACATTTCTCCTGCACCACAAAAAGCGGTTTTGAGAGTGAACCAGCAAGCCAATCAGACAAAAGCTGTTGTGCTGCTAATTTTTATTTTCTCTTTAAAAATGCTGATATTTCATGGAGTCAAAATTTGCAGCCAAAACCTATAGATATGTACACTGATGATAATCCAGTTAGTTAATTTACCCATTGAGGACATACTGAAGCATCAACTAAAGGGAGGAAGAGAGATTG
>WAAB01009206.1:121438-151194 GCA_013389865.1 Piaya cayana | reverse complement strand
ATTGGAATGGAGCTAACTACTATTACTTCTGCATCCTTCATTCTGAAGAGGACTATGTCATGCTACTCATTTAATAATGCACACTGCCTCTTCATAATGTTAAATGTGATTTGGTCAGGACTTGAAAATTTAAGTAGCTTGAATTAGTCACTGTAACTAGAGACTTCATAATTTTAAATGGTTTGGGGTTTGTTCCTGTTTTGAAGAGGAGACTATGAGGTGCCAATCAGGTTGCATTTTCACAAACTAAAACTGCTGATAGAATGCTGATAGCCAGTTGATGACATAAGGATTGAGGATTTTAGCTTTAGGCCCTGTATTTTGTATTTGTCTATCTCGCTTTTTTATCATTTATATATGTGAACATGATGATGTAGTTCACTGGAGTACTGATGCCAAATGCATTGATGCTTTTTAGTGGCAGCGACAAGTGGCAAGGACAGTAAACTGTCTAAAATTATATATGTATCTTTTAAGTATTACCTGCTTTTGCAGAACAAGAGGGCACTTCTTTATGTGAACTTGTGTTATAGTTGGCATTATGTACAGCAGAAGTTCAAGAGGGTTCCAGTCAAGACTGACTGACTGGTTAATGGCCACATGATAAAGATAACATTCATCTTTCTTAAAGAAATCATCAGCTTAGAACTCAAATATATTTTTAGTTCAAGTGGAGGGAGAATACATGTATATGAACTAAGGCCTAATGTATTTTGTAAGCATACTGAAATTTTCTCCCCTCCTTTTTTTTTTTTTTTNTTTTTTTTTTTTTTTTTTTTTAAGGCTGTTTTAGTGTGCCTGTAATGTGTTACCAGCAAAATTGAATCTTTCACTGAAAAAAGACATGAATGGAAGAGTGGAATTCTAAATGATGTTGCCATGTTATTTTCTCCTGTTACTGATACATTGATATGGTTTGTGCATTGCACACATGATAGTGTTCCCAACTGAAAATTGAAACAAGTGGAAAGAATGTATTTTACCTGTGGTGAAAATGTAATAAACTTTGACTGTTAGCTTCTGGGTTTCCATGACTTAGCTGGGCCAGAGCCAAAGAAAGAACTTGTTTTGCATTTGTTTTTCCTACTGTTCATAATGCCAACCTCAAAGGTCTTAGGAGTATAACTGTGTAAATGGTAAAATGTTAATAGTAGGGTGGTAAAACAGGCTCATGTATCTGAAAATTGCTCACACCTTTTATAGTGGAGATTGCCTGACATATAAGATCACATAAGTTTGAACTCAAGATTTATGGCGACTGCAATGTATTTAAAAGGACAGTGTTTTAAGGGGGAAATGTAATTTTCCACACTAAGCCTGGTACATCTTGCTGCCTGGAATTTCTCATTTGCTTTTGGTCCATGAATTGCACACAGGCAGGTATAGAACAAAAAATTGGAGAGTTTCCTCTAGAGGGGATTAGAGTTAGGTCCTTAAACCAAAACTCGGAGAAAGAATCTCACGATGGTAATTTTCTAGTTAATGGACAATTTTCAGTAAGCCTGTGTTGTGAATAATAATGAGTAGAAATGGCAATTGCTGTATCTCTGTAGTGACTTATGTTTCGGTCTTGAAGAAGGTACAGTTTGTGCTGGCTTTTTTAGAGAGCAGAGAAAGCTTAACTCCTTGAGAATTTTTTTTCTCTTCTTCAAGTCATTGCACACCCTCTTGTTTGCTATATGCATGCCCCATAGGAAGTGGTTGCTGCCTCAGGTACCTGTACCCCTGCATAACGGCTTGCCTTAAGTTTGAGTGTTTACATGACAAGACTGTGAACTAAATGTGAATGTTGCTTTTCACCTGAATTAGTTCCCTGGTATTCAATGTGCAGCCACACAACTGCTCATATTGAGACAAAATAAGAGCTGTTAAAGGGGCAAGAAGAAGCAGAGGCAACAACTCTTTTTGAAGAGTTAATTGGGGAAACATTACTCCAGCTCTCAGCAATCACACTGAAAATGGCTGTTAGTATAGTAATTAGTCTGTTGTTAGCATTCCTTTTTTTTTTTTTTCTTTCCTCTTAAAAGGATTCTGAAAATGGTTTTATTCTGAGGTTTGGTAATCTGGTACTGGTGCTTACCATTGAGTCCATGCTGTTTGCTCTCCAGACCACCCCCACATCTTTCTAAGGTGTCTGGCTACTGCCTAATTACTCAACAGCTCTAGTTATCCTCCTTCAGTGCCTCCATAAACCCACCTTCTTACCATAAGCTCCTGTTCTACCTTAATATAACCAGACATTCTCAGAACCACAAATTACATTTGTTTCTCCTCCTTTTCCTCATCTCCCTCTTGAATCTCTCAGCCTTCCCTGAAACCCAGCTCCTCATTATCCAGGTTCACAGTGTTCATTACCTTGGCCTCTTCCCTCAGCTAACAAGCTGGCATCCATTTACTCCTTAGACACTTTCAGCTTCCATTTGCCACATCCAGCACAGCTTGAAGCAGTTTGTTTTGCTATAAATTCAAGTTTATGGTAACATACAAAGTATTTGGAAATGTCACAATATTTAAAAACAAAATTCCATAACCATAAATAACTAAAAAATCCATAAGTGGTGGTAACAAGATGACTCTGCTTCTGCAGTCTTAATGACTTATATAGGCCTTTGACTGTAACTGAAGTCTCTTTAGGAAATCTCTGCTAACTTTACTGGGTCTTAGATCAAGCCATATGTTTTCAGACAGGCTGCCAGACCGCCCACCATCATCCATCTTCATCTTCTCTTTATTTTTATTGTGACAACTTCAAATTACATTTTTTCCTCTTTTATTCTCAGAACTTATTTTGCTTTTACAACAATCTCTTCAGATAAAGTATTTGCAAAGAAACAGATGGTGATCTTATTTTCTGTGCTGTGAAAGGACAGCACTTCTAAGCTTAGTAAGCAAAGTGAGACCCTTGTGGTATTCAGTGCATTTACAAGGATAAATCAAGCATCAGAACACAGAGACAGTCCCTTTTCCATTAATCACTATGGTAGACACGATATATTGTTTCTACAAAATGGCTGAATTACATCTCAACATTGATACAGAGTCAGTAATGTCACACCTTTCCCACTAACCACTAATCCATTCTCAGTAAAACTAAGTCTGTAGTGAGAATGTTTGTTTTCAAGAAGCACTATCACTCTTCCATTTATTACTCCTCCATTTTCTATGTTGGGACCACAGATCAATAAATAACTGTTTACCACTGGAGGAAAGAATTTCTGTAGTGCAATATCTTTACAGATGAGTGGATTAATTCTGGTAATTTCTTTAAATCAAATTGCAATTAGGAGAATAAATATCCTCCTTCTCTCAAAATATAGTTCAAGAATATAACTTCTGAAAGTCTATTCTATAGGAAGAAAGCCTAGAGAATGGACATACTCGATAATTTTTCCTAATTGAATCTCTTAGCATGTTCACTCATACTAAATAAATGACGTTGCAGGGTTTCTTTCTGTTTGTGTTCACTACTGACAGGATTCCCCTCTCATGGCACCTTTTGCCTATCTCCACTTCAAAAGCGAGTAGCTAGCCTGGTCCTCCTACTACCACTACACATCTTAAAGTGATATACTTTGTAGTAATCAGGGCTTACTCTTATTCTTGCTTTCTTCTGAGGATTGCATCTCTTAATAATAACTGTCAAAAGTGGAAAGATCTAACGGCCTTCTTGCCTTTATACATACATACTGATACATGAAAGCTTAAGATGTCTATTTAATTTCTTTTATTTTTTTCAGATTATATGTTTTAGAAGTCACACAACGGCATATTAATAAGTAAAATGGAGTTCTCACATGTCTGAATATTAAAAAAGAAAAATTAAGAAAACATGTTTGGGATTTTTTTAAGGAAGTATGTAGGGCCATTTTGAGGTTAAGAATTAGCTTCCATCATGGTGAGTGTTAAGTTCAAGAACTGCAGATGACAGAAACACTGTTTTCAAATCATAGAATGGTTTGGGTTGGAAGGAAAAAGATCATCTAGTTTCAATCCACTGACCATGAACAGGGTCACCTTCCATTGGATCAGGTTGCACAAAGGCCCATATAACCTTATCTTGAACACCTCCAACATGGGGCTTACACAACTTCTCTGGGCAACTTTTTCCAGTGTCTCATCATCTTCGCAGTAAAAAAATAATTCCTAATATATCTAATCTAAATCTACCCCCTTTGAGCTTAAAACCATTACCCCTCATCCTGTCACTATGCTGCCGGATAAAGAGCCTATCCTCATCTTTCCTTTAGGTCTCCTGTAAGTACTGGAAGGCTGCTGTAAGGTCTCCACAGGGCCTTCTTTTCTGTAGACTAAACAATCCCAACTCTCTCAGCCTGTCTTTTGCACACATGTATATGATAATATGTTTTGCATACATACATACATATGATAAGTTGTAATAAACATCCCATGCCATCAACAGCTTATTCAACAACAGCAATACTTGTAGTTGTGAAATAGCTGCTCCTTCTTCCTTCAAAGTGAGACTTGAGGGCTGTATAAATATGTGATTAGTGTAAAAAAAGTTCATGTCAGTGTAAGATAAGTAAGATTTTGTATTTAGTTTCAGTAAAACTCTTGAAAGGGAAACTGTAAAATCAGGGCTTGTGATTGTAGCAGTTGACTACTGTAACAGTATCTGATAAGCACTGTAAAAATTATTAGATATGACATTAAAATCCAAGATATTTTCAATGGTTTGTTTCCTCCAAAACAGATTTGCAGATTTTATATATAAAATATATATTTTTGCAGATTTTTACACACACACACACACACACACACACACACACGTAGATTGTAGTTGTTTCTTGAGACTACTGGAATGAAACCGATGCATTTTAGAATAAACCTTGGATTTCTGTGCTTATGTGCCCATACGTTTTTACTGAGTTGGATCTTCTTTAGAGGCTGACTGACAAAAATATATGGTGGGTTGTTTTTCGTGGTCAGAAATATTTATACTTAAGTTTTTGTGCATTTCTAGCTTGATAGTAAAATTATTCTGCAGTGCTCTGTTGGTCTTCTGGCAGAGAATTTGCAGAATAATACTTCCAAATTAGTTTTTCAAATTTTTTTATTTGTTATTGTTTCCACACTTATGGATTCTCTATATTGCTATAAGCTACTTCCAGTACTGAGTAAGTGATTATTCTAGTCCTAATCATGTAGGTCAAGCATCAGCTGACAAACGAAGTGAATAAGAGATACATTAAATTTCATAAAACAATATTTCTCAGAGGGAAAGTATGTTTCATTACTTTTGCAGTCTTCTGCATCTACCCATTGAGTGATAGTTCTGAATATAATAATAAATTATCTTGCACTTATTTAGCTGAATATGGAAATACAATATAGTCTTCGGCCAATTAGTTTTTCCCCTTAGTCGTATTTCTGAATCGTTCACTGGTGTTGTAAAATTCTATTTGGATAAGAATATACAGGCTGTTAGACTTCTTTGCTTCATTTTTCTTGACACTATCACAGAGTTTTCCTCCCAGTAAACTAGGAAGAGAGAAAAGGTAATTTGTACTTTCCAAAGCTTTTGATTTGAACTGATTGGTATATTCTTTTCAAAAAGCTGAATAAGTTTTATTACGTACAAACATGACCTTGAGGAAAAGGTTAAAGATAACTTTAACAAACTACTTTCCTAGCCACTTGAAAAGAAATGGTTAGGAAATGGCTGGACTTAGCTTCTCAGGTAAATAGCCTCCATTAATTACTGAAATACTCACTATTATCAGACAGTTGTCATTTGCCAATAATAGATCTGGGACACGTATACACAATCAAATAATGAAATTGAGACACCAGAATTAAGATGCTGCTAGTTGGCTTTTATAGCTAATGAGGAGATTTCTGCAGTCACAATGATAGTTGCAAGTGGTTTAATCGCATCCTTTATGGGGTTTGTAGTTAGTAAGATCATGTGGTTTAATTATGTCTGGCATCTTAATTTGATCTTCATTCTTTTCACCTTTCACATGAGGAAACTCATTACTTTTCTCCAAGGATCCAGTATGATAGACAAAATGTCAGAAATAATTAACACTAATGATGGCCACACACAGAGAAATGTTGAGTGGGAATTCAGTCTACCTGGTATTGAGAATTCCCCTGGAAATCTGAAATTAAATGCTTCCCAATTGTATTTGCAATCCTTCCCATCAGCCTTAGAGTTTCAACAGTTCCATAGTGTAGTGCTTCTTTGGCACCCTGATTGATTGGTTTGTGGGAAAGAGGTCAAACATTTTATGGCCTCACATTGTTTAGGCTATCTTTATAACTCCCTGGGAAGAATGATTGTTTTAAGATAGAAATGCCTCCAGTTTAAAATTCAGTGTCCTGAAATTTGTTGTCATGGTCCCTATGTCCCTTTGGCAATAAGAGCTATTCTTGGCTGTGCTGTAACATTTATATGTTTTTTATGCCAAAAAAAATAATGTTATTTGAAAATATAAATTAGGATTCTTTGCAATTCAGACTCAGTGAATGTACTTCAGCCATTTTGCCTTCATTAAGATCTTGGAAAATTTTTATAACAACCATATGAGAAATAAGGTTTTTCCTAATACTAAATAGTTAAAACATAGTAGACACTAGATTTTCTATTCAGAATATTAATAAATTAAAATAAGCTATTGTCTTCAAGTGGAATATGAACTCTTAGCTTTTTCCTGAAATTACTGATTCTTTTTCTTAGTGCTGTCTGGTTTTGACTGGTAAGGGCAGTTATATTATTCAAAACAACCAATCAAAACATCTCTGAATGGAAGATGTGAGGCTCTGCCATTTTTAGATGGATATGCTGGGCTAAGGCCATTTAAACTTACTCATAGGGTTTGATTTCACTTGCTGCTCTGAACTTTTTCCTTGCCTGGTGAGTGACCTCAGGGTGGGAAATATGCAAGTGCATATGGTCATGGGACGAAGAAAAGCTGAAACCAGAAGGTCCACGATTTACAGCCACGGTTTTTAGAACATCTATTTGTTTGGCAGATCTGTGTGCTTCAAACCTGGAACCACAGAGTGAGCAAGCAGTGATTTAGCTGTGGAGCTTGTGGTGAGAGATCATGGGCAGTGGAGGGGGGAAACTTAGCATGAGAGTTGGACAATCAGATAGTCACAGTACTCTTCTTAAGTTATCTATACAACGTAGACACCAGACGTAAGAAGCTCTGTTTTTCACACTTGCTGTGTGGCAAAGAAGAGGGGTTGTGAAGCTAACTGTGGAGAGCACCTATTATCACTTATTAATGGTGATTTCTCAGCTGCATTTTCCTCAACCAGAAAAACAGTAACCAAGAGACCTGTTATTTCTTCTTATGTTTTAGCATTGCTTCATGAAAAGAGGACTGAACAAGGCAAAATATATGGCTAAAAATATCAGTTCAGTTGTTACTTTGAGGTAAAAAGTTTGTCCCTCAAACTGCAAGTGCTGGATGATGTAATATTTTATACTGATTTGGAATTAGTATTAGCAATATGAACCGCATTCTTTAATGTGCAATTGCTTCAGGATCGTCACTAGATGTCTTGTTTCTGTAACTTTTTAGCCACGAATAGAAGTGCCTCTGTGTATGATTTATGTAAAAAGACTATGAACAAGAACTAAACATGATATTGCTTTAATATTTATTTTGAAAATAAAGTTGTCTATATTCTAAGCACATGAGAATATTTGAGTATCTTTTTTTTAATTATTATTATTCATTTTTTCTCTTCCCTAATAGGCAAATACAAACAATACTTGGAAGGTGTAATCTTTTGCAGACTGACTTGACTTCTTGCATACCTAGAATTCTTAGTTATAATACATGTCACTTTCTTCTGAGACCTACCAAAGATCTATTATTAGAAGTCAACTATGGATTAAGAATGGTCCTTCCTTCACTTTCCTTCACTTTTCACAGTATTAGGAATAGTACTCATTTATCTTCTGATGCTGAATCTCTGTGTTTCACACTTGATGAAGCCTTGCTTCAGGATAAATCCTGTGGCATTCTACTTCATCTTTCATAAAGGGAATACTGTTAATAAACCAATTACATACAAACTGCATGGTGCTGCTAGCAAACTACCACATGTATCTACTGGTGGTTTTAACTGATGTTACTTTTAATTTTGCGTATCAGATCTAACTTCTCTCCCTGCCTTTTTGACAGCTATGACTGAAGTGGAAATTAATTCTAGCTTTTTAAGATCCTTGTGTCATTAGGCTAGCATTACTATATTGAAAGGCCACAGATAAAAGGTGCTGACAGAGGAGGTGCAAGTATTGAAATTATGCCTCATTTGTGTTGGTATGTGAGTCAATAGATCTGCAAGATTGAGTTCATTGTCTTCTTGCTATTGTTAATGCTGTTCTGGAAGACGAAAATAGAACCTGCTTCTTTCCCAATATTTTTTTTTTTACCCTTCAGTGCATTTTCAATTGTGAGATAGTTCACCAGTACTAAAACTGCATGCCCTATTTTTGAGAACAAAAAGTGGAATTTTTTTGAAACAGAATATTTATATCCACAGAGTAATGTAAGCTTGAAAAACAAAAAGTAAAATAAAAAGGTTCAACTTTGACTAGATAACATACAAAAAAGTTAAGCGTTTCTAATAGCCTACACAACAGCTCCCACCTTCACCCACACACAACTCTGAACCAGTGTTATTTTATTATTCTTGTGTTTAGAGACTTAAAATCTAGCTTGCTTGGCCTTCAAATAACACTTTTATTACTGTGGTACTGAAGAATGGATTGCAGGATGTGTCTGAGTTCAAACCTTGAAAAGAAAACAAAATGGCTCAATTAGACTCTTTAGAAGAGCTTCATTTGCTGTAGTGAATTACATTGGTCACTGGCTACCATTAAGAAAGGAAAAGGGAAAGAACAAGGGGTCACACACTCTGAATGGGTCAGATTAAACTGGCCAGAAAGGTTCATGGTGTCATAAACACTGCAGAGAGTGAAAAAAGACTTTGAAAGCTGGTGACTTAATTATCTGCCACAATCAGTTTGGAAGGGTTTTTAAACATGTCTAAAGTGTCTACCAAAATTTTCAGCAGGAGTGACAGCAGATTTTTAAGTAAGGATAAAAATGCAGCAGTCTTCCTGGAATACGAGTCTGACAGACTATGATGAATTACCTTATTATAGTTGTTCGCATGACAAATGTACTTGATCAGTGTTTCTTCTTGGGAATAGTTGAGCTTATCCAGAGGCAAAAGTTGAAAGGAAATGAAAGCTAACTAGTAATCCTAAGTGGAATACATCAGAATTTCTATCAACGGAAGCTGAGAAACCTAATCCATTATTGTGTATGTCAATAACAAAACACTTCTTGTGTCCCCTGTAGTATGACTTATTCCTCTATCTGTTTAATATTAGTGATAGAAATTTCAGATACGCATACTTTATAATAGGCTCAGTTAAAATGAAGAGGTCTACTTAACACAAAATAGTTCATAAATAGTAAGATTTAGCCTTTTTCAATGCTGCAGGATGAGTCATAGCACTAACTGAGAATGCCTACATTGAGCAGAGACTGAAAGAGAAATTGAGATGGACCACACCTGCCCAGTGGCAAATTACAACCAACTGTTGTTCATCTTTACAATGAATTTTGCAGTTTTGACAGTCCTGGCTATGAAGCCGGTTTTGGTCTTATATGCGTTCCAAGTATCCAGAGACCTGCAGGTGACTGCTGGGTGGCCTCTGTGAGGAGTGGCCAGGGCTGACCTGTGCCAGACACAGCAAGTTCTGGCCAGGTACTGTGTCCTCACTGTGATGTGTGGCTGAACTCCACAGCCACGATGGCACCACTGTGGGGGGAGTCTGTGTAAGGAAGGGCAAAACACTGCCCAGCAGTGAGGGATGGGGGAAAAGTGAGAGAAACAGCTCTGCAAGCACCAAGGGGAGAGCAGGAGGCAATCCAGGTACTCGAGCAGGGATTCCCCTGAAGCTCCTGGAGAAGGACCATTGTGGAACAGGTATCCACGCTGCAGCTTGTGGAGGACCCCACTGTGGAGCAGGGGAAAGGTGTCAGGAGGAGGGGGCAGCAAAGAGAAGCTCCTGTGGACTGACCGCAGACCGCAGCCCCATCCTTGCTCCGCTGCTTCATTATGAGGAAGAGACAGAGGAGCTGGGAATGAGGAAAGGAATGTGCCAGGTTTTGTCTTTGTTTCTCACCACCCAGCTCTGTTTTAACTGAAAATAAATTAAATTAATTTTCCCCAAGTCAAGTATGTTTCTCCCTTTGCCACGGAAAATGAGCTTTCTCATCCTGTTTTATCCCTGTACTGTTCAGGAAGAAGGAGAAAGCAGCTGGGTGGGCATCTGGGAGCCAGCTAAGGTCAACTCACCACAGCTTCTCTACGGCTTTTTGTCTTTATATAGCATCTGAATCCAAGTCTATATCTTGCACACACATATACCCTCTTTGCTGCCCCCCCCCAACTGTTTGTAATTACAATAAAGGTATACTGTGTAATGTAGAATAATATTCAGATTTTAGTTACCTTTTTTTGAAGTATTTTTTTAAATACTTGAAGTGAGACACAATAATTATCACTATTTTAAATTCTACATTATTTCCACCGAATCTCATTATGTAGGACCTAATATATGATTATTTAGTCAGTGTATCAGAGCCATCCTAACCTGTAATTCTCTGATCTACTCACCTTACAGTTTACACTTGAAAATAACAGAAACCCCTCTCCAGAGTTTAGAATTAACAAATCAGATTTTAATTATTGATTTCTGTAAACATGTAAATTAGGTTGGTACCCCCAATTGCATTTGACACTGCTGGCTTTGTGACACAAGGCTACAAACCCGTCTATCACGATGCAAATCTCTGCAAGAGAATAAGGATAAAATTCAGACCATGAAAGATCTTAATATTTTTGGACAATATCAGGACAAGTTAGGTGTTTTGTTTTGACCCAGCCTTAAAATAAAAAAAAAAGCAAACCGTTGGCTTATGCTTTTTAAATACTCCTAACTTTTGCTTGTTTGTTTGTTTAACCCTTAAGAAAAATATATATGGTTCTGATTTCCTAAAATACTTCTTACAGGACTGTGGCATAGTAAGTTGAATAGCACATTACTGATGTATTATTCTAAGTAGTGGATATAAAGCTGAAGTCTAACTGTAGGTGAAAAACATTTATTCTGATGCATATATCAAAGATGTTTCATCTTGTTTTGGGGTTTTAAAAATTCATTTTTACTGTTTTTCAGATTTACTCATTAGTAATGGTTTTCAGTCAGGACTGTGAATTAGAGACATTTTTCTATATAATTATTATTTTGTTTCAAGAAGTGATTTGAAAATCAACCATGCATACAAAAGAGCTTGTGCTGTTGTTTATCTTGGGTTTAGAGGACAGATAAGTGCATCTGCATCCAAGCTTTCAAAAATTGTCAGAAAATCATTTTCTAAAGAAGAATTACTTCTGTCAGTGCTTAAATTTAAATTGTGGAAAATAAGATTTTGTTATTGCATGTGCTTTGTAATACCACATTCATGAAGTACTCAGTATACTTTAATCACGTTGATCACATTAAAATAAATACAGTTAACAGAATGTGTAGTCAGCTATTTGGGGAGTAACATTGCTGATATAACACAATTTTCCTCATTATTTTCTTTGAATTATTCTTGTGTTTCTATGGTTTAGAGAATAGGAGTGTGGCTGTATTTGGGTCAAAACACATAATTTCTGGTCCCCTTAAGTACCTGTCCAGACTTGCTACAAATATAATATCTCTGAAAAATTAGAACCTGGATAGGTTTATTGGATGTTCTTTAGCTCAGGCTCTTCAGGTTTTGTGTTCCAAGCACAGTGTAGATACTGACATCAATTTAGCAGACAGTGAAGACTGCTAAGTTGTGCTAGAGGCTGCAGTGCAGCTAACAGACTGCAGCCGTACTTTTTACAAAGTTATAGGCTACACTTTTGACTATGTTACTTTGATTACTGGAAGAATCTCTCCACAAAAACAAGGAACCCTGTGGAAACTTAAGTAGAACATGCTTACTATAGGAGGTGCACAAAGAAGTATCAAACCACTTTGATTTTTGTCTTCACTGTAGGGAGATGCAAGCCCAACGTGTGCAGTAGATTACCTCTGCCGGTGGTAACACAGCTGCGAAGTAGGGCTGTATGTTCCTTCTGTCCTACATAAATTTACAGTGCACCATAGATAGGTATTGTGCTCTATTTTTCCAGAAAACACAAGCAAAGTATATATGTCTCTACAATACTCAAGATGGATTGGCACTCTTCTGTATAAACAAACTCCTAAAGGTCTATTAATAATTTTCTTTAAACTTGCCCAAATGATTTCATCTGGTACTTTTGCTATTAATATGGCTCGCTTTCTGTAGAGAGAAGTGTTTTTTCACATTCTTCTGTTAGAAATGCACAAATACAGTAGGTATTATCTCTACTGATAACTTACATATTAATAATTTAAAAAAAAATCAGAAAAATATAAGGGAATCCTAGTCTTTTTACCAGTCATTGATGACTGGCTTTTTTTGATCAATGTACATCTCAAACAATGTTTAAAGTAAAAAAGTGGATTGAAGGGTTGAGAAGTCAAGTGGAAGTTGTTTGAAGTAATTGAGTAATTGACACAGCTTCTGGACCTGACTGAAACAGTGCTTTATCCTGTTTGGGGCTCATTTCATATCTTGATTTGGTTTACATATTTTTGGGTTGATGAATTCTGTCAAATATTATAATGAGAAAAAAGAATTGTCAGTATCCTGTGAGTCTCATATAACTTTCTCCATTGAAGGCTTTTCTAATTTATGCATCTGCCCCTTATTTAAATTATTGAATATTTTATTGCATCAATATGAGTCTTAATTTTGTTACTATACCTTATTGTGCAGAATTCTCTGTTTTTTTCTTTACTGCTGATATTTAAGTTATTTTTGTGCACAGCATAGGTTCAGTCGTATGATATTTCTGTCAAAATTTAGACAAAGCAGTTAAACAGAAGAGTAGGCAAAACTGCAAATTAATCAAATGGATAGAGTTGAGTCTAATGCTTCTTTAGTTGTCATTTGCTTGTTCTGTTCTGCTTAATTTAGCTGCTTTTCAGCTCATAAACTTCAAAGTCAATACAAAGTCGAGCTCAAGGAAGATTCATATGTTACAAATAGGCCTGACTAGTCCAAGAATTGTGAGCAAGTCTGTTATCTGTGTAGTTTGCACAACTGTGATGAAGATGCAAATGTTTATTTTTTGTCTTGTTTGAGCTCAACATATTAATCTATAAATAAATTAAAGGAAGAGTTTCCTAACATTCAATACATAAAATGACTGGGTTTGAGAACTTAAATAAGTCACCTTTCTGAAGTGCAGGTAATTATAAGTAACATGTGGTTTATAGTAGTTTGTCTCATGAGTAGTGATCACAACTGAAAATTATGTTTTGTATTTGTGGATTTTCCCGACTGGGTTTTAAAAAACATGTATCTGTTTCTTCAAGACTACTAATTTATACTGTACCATATTATAGGCACTGCTGTTGATTGCTAACTGGTCGGACATTGTTTGAACTCAGCTTATTCCTCGATGGTATATCATAAAATCTTAAAACTTCCAATTTACATCTCAGTTGTAAAGCTCTGATCTCTTTAAATCTAATGGAAATGAACTCTAAACCTTTATAGAAATCTGAAATGATGCTTTTTCCACATGCTGTTCCGTGCATTACACAAATTCTCTGCTTGGTCGAGTTATCTTTGCTCCCTTTGACTTTGTCAAATCAGAACATCTCAGTGCCATTTTGCTATCTCGCTCTGAAGCACTTTTCTGACTAATTATTATGTCAAAATAGGTTGTTGCTTACCAACATCTGCTGCTTAGTTTCTCAGCTGAAAATACAGAATATAATACTTTATCCCACACTTTAGGGTTTGGGGATTTTGTGTAATTTTTTTTGTTTGCTTGTTTGGGTTTTTGGGGATTTATTTTTTTTTTTAATGAAATGTGTCTTGGGTAGTAAAACCTGCAGGTGTTTTGGTATTTCAGATCTAAGCAATGTATACCACAATATACACTCCTAGTATCTGTTTTTCTTTCACAAACACTGTTTAAAAATTTCTCTCATGTTGCATGAGAGAGATGGTGATGATGGCTGCAGTTGTGATAGTCTAAATATAAACAGTAATATACTTAAATCATAAGATACATTTTTGACTCTGCAGTTTGATAGGAAGACTATAAAAGGAAAGGTGGAAGGGGTGCAACAGAAAGTATTTCTCTGGAGCTCCTGTATTTTATGTCTTAGACAAATGGTGTGACCATTGTTTGAATAGGGAAGATATGTAGAAGCATGACAACACTTGAAGTAGTGGGACTTCTGGGTGAAAAAAGTCATCCTTTCTCAGAATATGCCCTGCTCACTCAGATGGGACTCCATCATTGAAGTTACCTTTCATGTTCCCTGTAAGGATGGCAGCATCCAGAGACTCACCAGCACTGGCAGGTATGGCTTAGGAACCTACTAGCCTACTATTAACACGCCATTGGTAGGGCCCTTGGTCATGGAGGTTGTTATGCTGTTGGAAGATTGCTGGTTTGTTGAACAGCTTGGTAGACCATGGACATTTCTGGTAATTATATTCTAGAAGGACTGTGTAGGATCTGAATAACAGTTTTCTTTGTATCTTATAGATTCACTGATAATAAAGTCAAGCGGTGTGAAAAGATCTATAATGCCAAGATTTTTACAAATCTAGGAAAGTTTGTCTGGGAAGAAAAAAGAAACCTTTGTTTCTTGATCATTATGAGCATTAGTGAATTTGACATAATGAATTTACAAAGTTTTGAGCAGTGAATGGTAGCCAAGTGTGAGGATAGAAGATTGCTTCTGTACATTCCAGCAATGACCATTTTCCACTGTCATTGTAATTTTGCTGAATTTATTTCAGCTATGAAAGAAAAATATATATTTTAGATTTTTTTATCTTTTAAGTTTTCAGATCGTAGCACTTTTCCATCCCTCTTGAAAGTACTCAGCAGCATGGCTATAAGTAAAACACAGTGATATTTAAAAATCTGAAATAATTTGTTGTTTAAAAAAATCTAATAGTCTATATTCTTGCCAGAATATTCCATAATTCTTCCAGTGTAATAAGGCCATTACTGGAAGTTATGTGGGTGAAGCCAAACAGCTTTCATCTGGAATAAAAACGCTAGAAACCATTCACCATTGGGAAAGTCTCCTTTTCCCTTTATCCCCTTTTCCCCCCTTTCCCCCATTCCTCTTTTCCTCTTTTTCCTTTTTCCTTTTCCTTTTTTTTTCTACTCCCATAGATTTTTACTGATCCCTGACCTCTTACTCACAATTATCAAGGAAAATATTTAAAAAATAGCTTTAGAAAGAGATTTTCCTAGGCTAGTGTATCCTAGGAGCTAAGACTTAGTCCTCTAGTGGTTACTAAAAGATTATGAAGTCAACAGAGGTAGCAGGAAAAAAAAGTGTTTTAAAGAAACCTTTGTTCCACATGTTTCAATAGCAGGACAGAAGAAAAGTTAGTTTTTCTGTCACTTGTCCCAAAGCCATTCATTGAGAAAATCATTCAGCTCACCTATTGGATAAACAGAATTAGGTTAACGGAAAGGCTGCATTCATCTGCTAACAAAGCTGGTATCCTTTTCCCACTGAGAGTTATCATACTCTCTGTTGTGCTATTTCAAGCATCACTTTTACCAGAAACTAACCCAAATGTGTCTAAATTATCCAGTTTAACAAGAAAACAGAAAACTGTCTTTAAGTGATTGAAGTTTAGAGTGGAGAATTCCACCGAGCAGTTTTGGGTCAGCATGTGGTCGCTTAAACAGAGTGTGAAGAACCTGCAGAATGTGCAGGAGAAAAATAAACAAATACATGGTTGCTGGCTCTGGAAGAAATTGTCCCCAGATTGTGCTTCCTGGGTACCTTGGTGATTCTGGGCCAGGACCACCAAAGCACTAGGGTGGCCAGTGGACTCTGTGGACTTTTCCAGCTTCTCCATTGTTCTGAAACACAGCAGTACTGCCTAACTGAATCCTTCATTTTGAAATCGAGTGCCGTTGTTCAGGTCCAACAATAAGGAGAGCAGTGGACCTTCCCTCTTTTTGTTGCACTGATGTTTTTCTAAATGGAATCTCTTAACTCTTTGCATTCCCCACCAGGGGCCGTGGGTGAGGGTGTGGAACATGGTGGTAAGGCCTGCTGAGGTGTCATATACACATGCATGCACACACCATGCTGGGAGGGTGCAGTCTAAGAATAGTGTAAAAATGGGGAACAGGGTAAAAGGATCAATCATGAGGTTGATGTGGTGGTGGGGATGGCAGAATCAGAGGGATGATGTTGGATGTGGTCCAGCTGCAGTGCAAACTGGAAACAAAATTATGTTGTGTGGGGAAAGACAGGATGATGTAGAACACAGGTAGAAACGTGGAAAACCCATCTGGGCAGCTCATCCAATGCAACAAAAACCTGTGTTAGTTTGTCAGGTGTGCAAATTGCCAATATGTGCTGATCATGTCAGAAAAAATACCCATTCTGGCCCACAAGATGAAGGGTGGAGTTTGTAATAGCTAGAAGTTCAGACTGTGATAATGTTAACTGCTGTAATCTGAGCATATATAGACATTGTACATTGTTAATTGCTGCTATCTTGTCCCAGGGACAAGTACAGAGTTTAGTGAATGTGTGTTAAGATTATGATAATGTCAAAAGTAGAGATTACAAAGGTTATATGTTCAAACATTTGTTAAAGTACGTTTCATAGAGGTGAGGGGTGCAACGTATTGGATGTAAATGACAAGAGTGGATGGCAAGGGACTTGCATTGCATTGACTGTCTCTGACTTTGAAACTGGGATAAACACTACATCACCTGCAAAAACTTAATCCAATCAGGGAGGCCATACTGCACCTACTCAGACATGCTGAAATAAAAGTGGCAGTCATTAGTGGCAGGAGACACTCCTAATGAGAGATGCCAAGTACATACTCTGGAAGAAGGTCTTGGAGACACATGATGGAGAGTTTTCAGGGTTATATAAGAGATTTCTGGGATACATGAGGGAAAACCCAGAAGTTTCAAGAGAGGAGAAACTGAAGGAGACATCCAGGGGACCCAGTTGTCCTACCCTGGGCTGCACAAAGCATAGCCAGTCTCTATGTTGACTTACTTGCCTTTCCACCCAGATTGTTCTGTCTCTCCTGTGGGATATGGAGATCATACAATTTATAAAACTACACATATATATGTAATAAAGGGTTTCTGTATTTGGCCCTGCTCACTCTTTACACTATGTGGTCATAAACCATGGTCATAAACCATGACTGTACAAGTTTGAATGAGAGGTAGTAGTAATTTCTCTGTCATATGTTTTTGGACAGCAAGGTATTTAAAGCCTTCAGACCAGGCAGCTGGTCAACATTAGACACCTCCTGTGATAAATAAGGACTTGTTAAAACATACTGGATACCTCTAAGTAGTCAGAAATGCTATGTAATGGTGAAGGAGAGAGGTGAATAGAACTGAAAATTACCAGCAGCAAGGTGCTCACAGATGGAAAAGATTTCATGTAAAAAATGAAGTTAGTTTAAATGGAGGAGTAATATCAATGTGAATGAAAAGAAAAATGTTGAAGAAGTTTTCCTAAAAGTCTGCAGTAGTACTGAAGGAAGCGAGAGTGTGGTGGTAGACTTCAGATTATCTATAAGTATTTGCACCTTGAAGACATACTTAGCTGGCTGTTTGTATATTAATTCTTGTTCTTTTGCTCATGAAAAGTTTAGCTTAATTGAAATCTTTGGTAGCATTTTATACAAGTTTTTGCAAAATCGTAAATATGATGGTGCTTAATAATTTGTTGTTGTTTTCCAATCCTCCTCACCCTAAAATGCAGATTCTAGTACAGTGAGCCTTGTTTTTTTTATGTAATAGCTCTAAATTAAGGGATACTTTGTTGTTGTGTTGCTTTTTTTTTTTATAAGGTGAACTGTGCTGAAAAGCGTACAATTTTTTAGTCTTAGTTGAAGCCCCAGTAATCCACACAACTTTTGAACAGCTAGTACGAACAATGTTTCAGTTGTCACAGTAATCTATACATTCTATAGTTCATGCATTTGAAAGGATTAGAGTTGCCCCATTGCTGGCATCATTAAAATTACTTTGCTTTAAAGAATGTGAACCATTTAAAGTGTAGATTTTTTTTCAAACATACATGTTTCCTAGTTTATACACTTTATGAAAAGAAGGTGCTACTGTTTCTTCAGTCACTCTTCGAGCTTCAAGACACTTTAGTGCAGAGAAAATCTTATGGTACACTTGTCATGATTGTCTGTCTGTCTCTTGGCAAAGAAAGTGGAAGACAAAACAACATCAAACCATTTATGTAGGGTCATTAGCAAGACAAATCAGTATAAAGTGAGGTGTATACAAACTGGCTTTGAGTTTTTATTTTCCAAAAAATGCTGTCTACACGTCTATTTACACAAGTGATGTTAAAAGTTCACTGAACAAAGTTAGAAAGATAGAACTTGAGTCATACCGATATACATACTACTATGGATCTTGGATTTTTATTGCAAAATTTAGCATTTGTCCCTGTTTGGCTGAAAAGATTGAGTTTATACTTATTCAAGGAGAGCAAATGACGAGGCTGTGGTAGAAGATGCTGTCAAATTTCGTGGAGTGCATTAATGCTAAAGACAACTGAATAGTGTACCTGATTTGTTGATTGTATGTTGTTAATTCTACCTGAATTTGCAAAATGTAATATTTAAAAATGCTATAGATTAATCAAACAATTTCTTTTTTGTGTTCTAGGTAAGAAAATATCAGGTTTCTCTCTATAATCAGACTGCATCAAGGTAACAATTTTCAGGCATCTGTAGTCTAGGATGGGACTATAACTGTATATGCATGTTTGTGGACAACAAATTCTTTTGCATATGAGAAATGTCAGTAACAGTTTTGATTTCCAAAGGAAAAGTAGTCATCTTTTGCAAATCTTTAGTAAATCTTGAAAATCTAATTAAAATTATTATTTTCTGTTCTGTATCTCACTAGGCTATGTCTTGCTTTTCATCTGTGAAAACTATTTAAATAATGTATTTACTATACTGGTTGTGCTATATCTATGTGTTTGCAAAATAAGACTAAACATTAATATGGTCAGTCTCTGAAGTGATTTAAAAATAAAGAAAAAAAAGGAAAAAAATACACACAAAAAGCAAAATAACAGAGTTGCATAGGACATGAAATGTTTTCATTTTCCACTGTGTCAGTTCATATTTATGGATATGACCTCTGTCAGAATCTTGCCCTTCGAACAGAAAAATGAAACTCATTAATCAACCTGATTATTGAAGTAAAGTACAATAAATTCTTTATGGTTAAGCAGTCAGCATTAGTTTTGGCCAAGGTTCCATACTGGAATATCTATCTCCAACAGCTTTCTAAGATTTTCCTGGAAAATTTAGTTAAAAATGAAAATTGATACCTGTTTTTCCCCTCAGAAATAATCTGTAGTTTTGCAGTTCTAAATATGGTAGTTTCCAGGAAGAGTAGCGTGTGTAGTCTTGAAACCAAGAAGTCTTTCTTTCACTGATTGCATCCTTTCTTTGAAAACTACAGCTTTAAAAAGAATGGTAGTGCTAGTGTATCCTTGATAATGTTGTATTCACATTTCAGTAACTGAGATTTTTTTGTTGCCAATATCTGGATTGTTTGATACTGGGATACATAAAATCCGACAGCTACACAAAGGCAAGTAAGCAACATAAATCCTTTACTGCTAGACAGAATGTTGTGATGAATCTAAATGGCTTTTTCTAAGTAGGGTTTGGTGAGCTGTCCAGAGATTTCATGATTACTTAGCTAAAGCAGAAATCACCCAGAGTTCTTTCAAGTATAACTTTGGGGTGGTTGTGTCTTTCCTTGTCCAGCTGCATTTTGAATTCCTTGTCAGTGCTATTAGATCAGCATAAGATTGATAGTTATTTGATATAGCAACATCTGTTGTTCTGCAGCGTACTTTCAGCAGATGCTCTTACTTTAAATGTAATACGCTATTTGTTTTAATCTTTAGGCATGTTACCTGTAGCAGATGAATGGTAGTAAAGTTGCAGTGCAGGTTTTGAAACCATAAATTGTGTATCTCTGGTCAAATTGATATCTGCAAATTGTACGTAAGGTCATTAAGTTTAATAAGGATGGCAATTGGTCAACTTTCTGATTTATTCCACAAATTGGCCCACAGAATTTTTCTGACTGCGGTCATAAACCTGGGGATTTTTTGTTGTTGTTGTTTGCTTTTCACTTCTCTCCATTCCACCTCTCCCTGCCCCTCGTAGCTATCCTTTTTTGCTCCTGGTGAATTAATGAAACTGAATGGACAGGTACCTTGTCAGAACTAGAAGGCTGTTTCCAAAGTTTGCCACTGTATTTTCACCCATCACACCATATGAAAAATTGTAATGAGAAAAATGTCCAGCGGTGAAATCTATAAGTTAGTTGACTTTGCATGTATAGCGCGCTTGCAAATGGTCTAGAAAGATATAATTTTAAGACAATTGATGTTTCCTACTTTATATAAGTGAATGATAATATTTAAGATAAATAAAATGGTGATACAACGAAGTATTTCTGTAGTCAAAGTAAAGGTTTTGGTGAAAAGTGACCCTTTTCTAGCTGGAATATTAAATCCAGAATATTATACAATGCAAGGCTCTTAAATGTGTTTACACAGCAGGCATTCCATATTTCATGCTTTTAATACGTCCACTTGTAAGTACCATTTCCTTCTTTCAAGGAGTGGTATGCTATAACTTATATGCAAATCCTGGTTTCTGTTACAAAGCTGCAGCAATCAAGTGAATCTCATATAATGACAGCATTTGCTGAATGCTGTTAAAATTCTTCATAACAACAGGGAAAAAAATGGGTAGCTGTACATGCTTGATTGCATACTGCTGGGTAATTCACCAGTGTGCTATCTGAAGTTACTTTTCTGTTTATTTTTTGAATAACTTAAAGAATGCTTAGTGTCAATAACACTAATAACTCCACATGTTTATGTTTTATCGAAGGAGAACATAGAAGTTTGTATAAGGCAACACAGCAATTTCTTTTCCTGTCTCTATCCTCATCCTGAAGCCTCAACTCAGTATATTTGCAGTATTATTTCTTTTGAGAATTTTACTAGGGTTCTGTGGAAATGTAGAAAATTCTAGAATTTCTTTGTGGGAGAGCTCAGTCCAAGCTTCATGTGGGGATTTCTTTGACGCAAATGAACTTTGCTTCTCTATGAAGTACCTATGTATTTTGAATCAAAAGTTTTGGCTTCTTGGGCTAAATATTAGTCTACCATACATTTTAGTGTGTTTTAACCCTAGCCAGCAACAAGGCACTGCAAAGCTGCACGGGGTGGGGGGAGTGAATTACAAGTATGAAAATCAGAAAACTTATGGGCTGAGGTAAAAGCTGTTTAAAAACTGAAGTACAGAAGGAGGAAGAGGAGTAATAATGGTAGTAGTAACACTAATACCACTACTAATAAATTCTAATGAAAAGGAAAATAAGAAAGAGAGAGGAATTAAAATGTAGGAAGGGCAAGTGATGCAAATGAAAACCATTGTTCACCATCAAGTGGCTGATGCCCAAGATGGTTCCAGAGTAGCAGCCTCCCAGCCAACTGTCCTCCAGCTTTATACACTGATCATGTCTTCCTATGGTGTGAGATATTCCTTTGATCAGCTGGGGACAGCTGTTGTGCCTGTGCCCCCTCCCAGCTTCTTGTGCCTGTACCCCCTCCCAGCTTCTTGTGCAGCCCTAGCCCACTCACTGCTGGGGTGCTGTGAGAAGCAGAAAAGGCCTTGACTCTTCTTAAGCACTGCTCAGCAATAATGAAAATATTCCTGTTTTAAAAACATAGTTCCTTACAAGCTGCTGTAAAGAAAATTAATTCTGTCCTAGCCCAAACTAGAAGACCTATGTTGAGAGAGAAGTTATCAAAGTTCTTAAGAGATATGCTTCTTTGCATCCATTTTCTAAGCAGTTTGATAAAATAGCTAATCATAAACATATTCATGCAATATAATGTTATGTAAAGCTACATAGTACATAACAAAGCTAATCTGGACAATTTCTGACAAAGGATATTATAATCCATTAGCCATAATTTCCAAGGCAATNGGAAGAGGAGTAATAATGGTAGTAGTAACACTAATACCACTACTAATAAATTCTAATGAAAAGGAAAATAAGAAAGAGAGAGGAATTAAAATGCAGGAAGGGCAAGTGATGCAAATGAAAACCATTGTTCACCATCAAGTGGCTGATGCCCAAGATGGTTCCAGAGTAGCAGCCTCCCAGCCAACCGTCCTCCAGCTTTATACACTGATCATGTCTTCCTATGGTGTGAGATATTCCTTTGATCAGCTGGGGACAGCTGTTGCACCTGTGACCCCTCCCAGCTTCTTGTGCAGCCCTAGCCCACTCACTGCTGGGGTGCTGTGAGAAGCAGAAAAGGCCTTGACTGTGCTTAAGCACTGCTCAGCAATAATGAAAATGTTCCTGTTTTAAAAACATAGCTCCTTACAAGCTGCTGTAAAGAAAACTAATTCTGTCCTAGGCCAAACTAGCACACCTGTGTTGAGAGAGAAGTGATCAAAGTTCTTAAGAGATATGTTTCTTTGGATCCATTCATATTAATAGAGGTTTCTAAGCAGTTTGATAAAATAACTAATCATAAACATATTAATGCAATATAATGTTATGTAAAGCTACATAGTACATAACAAAGCTAATCTGGACAATTTCTGACAAAGGATATTATAATCCATTAGCCATAATTTCCAAGGCAATTTTCAGCCGGTTTTAAGTTGTGTTAACAGTTTGTGCTGTAAATTATATGAATTTCAAGGATTCTTGGTTTTCATATTGTTTTCACATGCAACTGTAACATTATAAGCAGCCTTTTTACATGTGAGGTTACATTAGGACAAGTTGGATTTTTGTCTCTGCACCTATTGTGAATGGAGGTATGGTCTCTTTGTGATAAAAATGGGTAGGGATAATGGATAATCCCTCCTTTTACCTCTGCATCCCTAGTCTAGGAAAAAGTAATTGAACAGAAGACTTGACTTCACAAGTGAAATAAAATGCCTTCAGTCTAGGAGCTCTCTTGCTAGTGTGAGGATTAAATGAAATTTAGGACTACAAGTAGATTTATCAGGTTAAAAGCATATTGATTCCCCCTTCCCTCCCCCTTACCCCAAACTGTCTAATGCCATGAATGAGAAGGGAATTATGCAGAAGCACTAATACAAAATGTAGTTGTTAAAGCATGCACTTGTCTTAAATATCCATATGGAAACAAACAAAAGATTATGTAGAAAATGTATTTTTAGCAAACTTTCTTTTTATACTTTATTTTTCAAAATATAATTTTCTTTTATGATAATTTGTGTGCATGTTTCTTCAATTGATCACTAAACTTATGACTTTCCAGAATAAATGAATAATTAAAAGAGAAGAACAAAGTTCTAAATTGCCTGGGATATCATGTATAATGAGAAAAAAAAGTATATACTTCAAAATAATATTTATTAATTATTTTGTGGCTTTAATAAATAAATCCTCTTTCCGTTATGCAATATAGGATCTTCTGCAGTTCTGATGTATATAATATTGCTAGGATGTGAAAATGAATATATATTTTTCACAGGATTCATATTTTGAATGGTTATTTATGCTATGGCTTCGTATGCTGTGATGGGCATCATCTACTCCATAGATTGCTGGCGAAGTAACTCAAAATCCTCATTCAGAATTCCTCCAAAAGCACTGCCACATTACATTGTCCCTGATACAGGACACATTATTATCTCATATTTTAACTTTTAATGACAGAATATAAAATATTAATGTATGTACACCTGAATCAATAGAAAGCTGAAGCAAAGCTCTTTTCTATAGTAATCAAATTATTCACTAGAAAAGCCAGCAAAATTACTCTACTGTTATGATAATAATTAAATAAAAATAATGTTACTTTGCAAATCATACAGTTGTAGTAGAAATAAATCTAGAAAGATAAATCAAAAATGTTTTCATATCATTCAAACATCAATTAATTTTTAACCAGGTTATTTAACAAGAAATCTTCAAAAATAAGCTGCTATTAATGCATTAAAAATAAATACAAATATGCTACTTTCCAGATCATAGGATTTCAAACCAAAAAGTAAGTTCTTGTGGAACAGTCAACTAACTTTTCCTCATCTAAGTCATTCAACTTTTCATCAATGCTCTTTTTGTTCCTCTTGATTTGACTATTCAAAAATTCTGTCGCTGTCACCCCATCACAGAAGATAATTTTTATCTTTTTCCTTTTTTTTTTTTAAATATCTGTTTTTAATAAAGAACCCTACTATAGTGTGTTCTGGTGTTCTTGCTATCATGATACAGTGAACAGCAAGTTGTTAATACAGTCCTTCATAGGTGACACTTGTAATGAAGGCTTAGATCTCAGATGAAGCTGTTGAAGCCAAACACATAATGTGGGTACAGACAGTGGTGGTTAGTGGCCCATGTTGAAGTCTGTATCTGCACATTTAGTTGCTGGATAAAGCTCTGATGAGAAGGCATAATCACATTAATACCACACATTCATTTAACTGTGTGAATGTTCCCTTAAAGTCAGCTTTGTTGACTCCTGCCATATAAGTCAATAATGTAATTTACTTATTCCCATGGGTATTTATCCCATTCTAAAAATGATGATACTCAAGCTCCCTATACATTAATAATGGGAAATTCTTCTTATGAAACTTGCAGTGCAGGAGGATCTAATGAGTAAGTTTGATTTTTAACAATGAATGACACTTAAATTAATGCCTAAATATAAATACATGGTAAAGATCAGTTCCCTCAATAGAATTAATGTTATTTTTTTTCTAAATCCTTTATTGCTTACTCTTAGTACCTGTAAGTATTTATACAGTCATTTATAGAATGCTGAGTTCAATGAGGTTCTCACCATTATTTTGAATTTTCAGTGCTAGATCAATAAAAAGTAATTTTTAGATTAATACAGAAAATATCTTGACACTATTGTCTAAGGTTGCTTTATCTTGAGACGTATTGCTGTTAATGTGGAAGACAACTTGGAGAACAAAGGGTGTTGCAAACAAATAAATTAAATAAATGTCAAGAGACCCATCCCATAACTTTAAATTTGATATTTCAGTATGTAAGTCTACATACTCAGAGCTTTTGTTCCAGAATATTTTTCCTATTTTGTTGAATAATTAGCCAAACTAATTGGAAATATATCAGGCTTCAGGAAAACCTACCAGATACCTGTAAAATGTTAGAAGAAAATCTAATGAGTTAATTGCCACTTGTGGTAGTAGAAGGGATTATTTTCCTTTTTTCTTTATTTTTTTTTCTTATTTTATATTATGCTCTAAAAGTCACAGGAATAATCAGTGCTGAAAACTCTTCTGCAAAATTCTGCTAATTTCTCTTTGGAAGGAAATCTTTTGAAAAGAGTTCATTCCTGGCATAACATGAAATATCAAGAAGTTTTAATTTGGAAGGTGACAACTGTTCCCTAAAAGGAAAAATATGCATTGGGAATTAATGGCACAACTTCCTAATTATGGCACAAAACCCCCACAAAATAGTTTCAGCCTCTATTCACCTTTCACCATTAAGCATTCTTTGCTGGTATTTGCAAAGAAGAATGATTCAGACACTGTACAGCAGCAGTTCCTCAATGATTTTCAGTTAGTCAGTCTAATTACCTTTCACTTCGTGGCAGTGGCAAAAGCTTCTGAGCGAAAACTCTTCCCCAGGCTTCTTCTGTTGTGTTTTGCATTCTTTTTGTGGGCTTTGCTGCAACAATTCATTTTAACATATATTTACTCCCAAGTAACTCCTTGAAGATCATAGAAGATCTGAACATGTGTTTAAGCTTCATCTGGCTTGGTGCTCATTGAATGGATGAGTTTGTACTGAAGAACTTTCCTGAATTAGCATCTAATAGTGAGGACAGGATTAAAAACTTTGTTTTACGAATTATGAGCTTCGTTGTATCAATACACAATCATGGAATCTCTTGAGTTGGAAGGGGCTCATAAGGATCAAGTCCAAATCCCTTCTTCTTGCAGGTGTCATCCTGTCTGCTGGTCCCCTCTTCCTCCCAGAGGGTAAATATTTGGAAGATGAAGAATTCTGGCATTAAGTTGCCAAATTTTTAATTCAGCCATCAATAATTTAAGTTTACAATTTTTCACTAGACTTCTTGAATCGCTAGAAATAATGAGGGGGTATTTATAGAGAGACCATACAATCTGTTCCAGTTTAGTCCACATTTAGTTTTTATGATTGCATAGTAATACCTCACATAGCAGTCATTGGCTAATATGTCTGTAGACATGTTACCTACATTTTGACTTTTTATATAACTGCACAACCTTAATTAATATCTCCTGTTTCAGAGAGAGCTCATAAAATTTTATTTCTTCATTTTTACCTCTGTGGCTCACACTGATCTTGCATGAGTCCAGCAGATGTTTGCCTATTGCATCCTTAAATCTATCTTCTTCTGTTATTTTAATTTGGCTGTGATCCAATTTAGTAATAACAAGTAGAAGCACAGTAAAATTTTTTATAATGATACAAAGTGTCAGAGGCTGAAAGCTGTTCAGAGTAAACAAAATTATATATTCTGTGGTATCCAGAAGAATTTGGAAGAGAGTTAGTATATAACCCTGTAATTGGAGATCCTTCTGTTTATCATTGCCTGTCCTTATCCAGATATTTACTTATTTTTAACACAATCTTTGAAAATTGATTATATAGATTAGTAAAAAAGCCTATTACGGAAACTGAAAGGTTTATTTTCTGCTGAGTAACATATTTTATCCACATTTGTCCCTAGATGTAAAGTCTTTGTTTTTCCCACATATTTTCATTCCCTTACTTCCAAGAATGTTTGCGCAGCCACATATGGGTTCCAAATAGCAATAAACTGTGTGAAGAAAGTACACCAAAACACCTCAGGTGCTTTATTTAGATATAATATGCATCTAAATTGATTTAGAAGTAATACACACTTTGGCAAAGTGCCATGACTTTCAGACAACTGTAAGAAGAGTCAGAAAAAAAAAAAAAAAACGAAGTTGGAGAAGCTAAAGAAATACAGATTGTCTTTTTGTGTATGCTGAATTTGGAAGTACATTTCACTATAATATGTGATTTTGTTTGAAGTGCAGAATGCTGCGAGCCAGCATTTTTTTTAACATTAGCATTACTAACACAGGGTCTTTATAAGGCATTGTCTGTTGTCTTTATTTGACTCTGTGGTGATCAGTTTATACACATAGATTTGGGGAAGTGTACTTGGGAATCTCCCATCCAGCCTAATGGTCACACATCACACTGGACCTTGCATTTCCATCAACAGTCACATAATTTCCCATTAGAAACTAAGGATGATGCTAGATCCATAGTTACCTTAGGAGAACAGCTCTGCAGCAGTGTTTGCCCCTGTGCCAAACTCATTTATAAAGTAACACCTCTGAGATCCCAGCCTTCCAAGAGTGTTCAGCTCCCTATGGCATAGACTACTCTCTACTATTCCTCAGAGACCTCCAAATTCTCATTTCTTCTCTTACCTTCCTAGGTGTAGAAAATAAACCCCTGCCAAAAACCTGGAGAATATGCCAAATCTACAGCTGTCTTAAAGGAGGGAGTGAGCATTTGGGAACAATAGGAGACCTGAGTGTGCAATTCTATCAAAAAGAAAAATGTTCTTTTTAAAGAGCTGTATGCAGAGGACAGTATGATAATTTGTTGTGTCGTACACACATTGGTGTATGTAAATGTTTCATATGTGTCATACATATTTAAGTTACACAACTAGCTTTTGTTCCTTAGGGTGCTGTTAAAATGTTAATAATCCTCTTCATTTAAAAGTCTTTATGATAAAAAATGGTAGTTTAAGTAGTATATTTAATTAAATTATAATTTTGTTACCTTTGAGAGGTCACTTATGCCATTATAAAATTATGAACACTATATGTTGTCCAATTTAAACACTTGGATATTTCTACAAAAAATCTCCTAGTAGTTTTCTTGAATGCTGTTGCTTCTGCCTAAAATGTGTTATTACAAACAGTGTAGAAGGCCAAAATCCCACTTAGTGTTAATTGGCACAACTTAAGAGAAGCTTGAGAATGAGTAACAGCACCAGGTGTGGCCAAGCAGTTCTAACAAAGCAACTTGTTTTCAAGTGATCTGCATAAAGAATGGATGCATCCCTTTTCTTACTGTACACTCAGTATTGCTAATGTTTCAAAACGCTCATTTAAAGTTATGTTGGGTATTACAAATTTCAGATCACTGATCAGTAGGCAAAACTACAGTTCATAAATCTATTGCCTTGAAAATGAAGTACACACAGGATTCTTCTGATACTCCCTTATTGTATTTTATTCAATAAAACAGTAGGATAAAAGGTTACATGCAATGAATCTATGAAACTACAGTGTTCAGTGGGAAGCTATCTGTATCTTGTAGTATTTCTCAGTTGAGATTATTACCTATAATTTTATATTTATTAAAACAGTGGATGGCTACAAATAGGCATATATTAAGATGAAGATCTGGGTTATAATTTCTGAGAAACTGTAAAGGATTTAGGCGATTCTTGTTTGAGATATGCAGTTCTGAAGAAATTAATCACAGAGTTCCTAACTTACTGGGACTTTCCATTGAGTACCTGGACATTAAGTGCCTGTGGTGAAGCTTATTTATTTTTTTTTTATCTCTGAAGATAAAGAATGATAAAAAATCAGCGAAATGTATTAAACTACCTTAATAAATCATTTCTCTTGAAAATATGTTAATAGAAAACATGATGTGTCCTGAAGACAATTATAGAATCATATTACCCTTGTACAAGCAAGCTTTGCTTCAATCAGAGGTTTTGCTGAAGTAATTTTTTTCATTATTCAAATTAGGGAAGACTGCAAGAGTTGCTGTTTGTTGTTGATCTTACTTTCCATTGGTGACCTAAGGAACACCCGTTTCTGGAAATACTGAAGAAATCAATTACTTGTATGCAAATCATTTAATGCATTTCAAATTCTAGGTTTTGCAGTAGAACGTCTGTGGCTTACAAAGAAAAGAAGTGTTATGCTTTTCTGCTTTCACTTCCAGTTTCTTTCTTTCATTATCATGTGCCCATGGCCACATGCCAAGGAGCTCAATATATTAACTCGTCTGTGTTTCATCGGTCAGGCTTTGTCTGCATCTTTGACAAATACTGATCTAAACCTGAAAAAGCATCACTGCATAAGAAACTGGATATTCTGCCCTGGTCTGAAGCATGAATGTTAGTTCAAGATCTCCTTTTTTACACAACTGAATTCCTTACTTTTTTATAACATTGAGTTCTCATCCATTAAGTCATTTATTTCTGTGTTAAGGCTGGCACCAGCTTTTAATCAGAGAATCATAGAATTACAGAATAGTTTGGGTTGGAAGGGACCATAAAGATCATCTAATTCAACCTCCCCTGCTATGGGCAGAGACACCTCCCACTCTATCAGGCTGCCCAAGGCTCCATTCAACCTGGCCTGGAACACCTCCAGGGATGGGGCAGCCACAGCTTCCCTGGGCAACCAGTGCCAGTGTCTCACCACCCTCATCATGA